>UYJD01000002.1:760985-772196 GCA_900618795.1 Cyanodermella asteris
CAGTGGCCATCCAACCGGGGATAACAAGTCAGGGCTCTCGAAAGCGTACTGCTGGTCTGGAAAGATCCAGCCAAGACAATGGAAAGGCACCACGACAACGAGACCCCCGCTCAAATCGTGGTGATATTTAATATTTCGTGCTACCTCGAAGCGATATTCGTATGCTGACAGTAGAACTCGACAATTGAGAACTAATTCTAGAAGACAGTCACGTGATCTGATATCAAATGCGGAGAGCAGCTCCGCTTCGCGCCTGTGAGCTCGGCTTGTCATCGTCATCGCCAACGCTAACGATTGCGTTCGGATTTCTGTCACCAGAAAAACCTCCGGGCTCGCTGATCATGAAAAGCAGGATCGAGACACCCTCTTCCTGACATTTACCGAGCCGCAGCTTCAAACCACAGAATAGTGTGTGGGTATGGTTACATGTCACATTGCTGACGCGCCCCAGCGTCTGATGCGACTGTAGAGTTCCGCCAAATCAAGACAACATATCGAAGTCTGGCTTTGAAGTCTTACGATAGGGCGTACATTTCAGCCAAGCCCGGACATGTCGACACCTACTAAGCGCCGCAAGCTCAATAATGATCAGCAGTCTCCGCAGAAGGGTCGGAGCCTCGAATTCTTCTTCAGCAAACAAAGATCTGCCCAAACTTCGCCCCAACCCGCAATTTCGTCCCAAGAGCCCGAAAAAGTCGAGCCCTACCGTAGCGACGAACAGCCACTACCGAAAGAGGAGGTTGTACCGCTGACAGATGAGGAATATGCGAGGCGGTTACAAGCACAGTTTGACGAGGAGCAGGCGGTCCCGACTGAGAATGAGAATTCTAGTGGCTTGATCAACAATCACGATACGGCAGAACTCATTGAACGGGATCCTGTCAGTGAAATCGATGCTCAACCATTGCCCAGCCGACCTGTGAAGCAGACCTTGTCGCTGCAGTCTGCTGCAGTATCGGAGGACACAACAAGTGATACAGTGCCATTTGATGAGAATCCATTGACATTTGAACCCGGAAAGTATCTGCCGGCCTTGAAGAAACAATGGACGATTGATGGTGGTGACGTGACTTTTGCGCTTCTGACACGATGCTTTGTTCTGGTGAACAGCACCACAAGTCGCATCAAGATTGTAGACACACTTGTCAACTTTCTCAGAACCATCATAGAAGGTGAACCCACAAGTCTACTACCGGCAGTCTGGCTGACTACCAATGCCATCTCTCCCCCATATATATCTCTAGAGCTTGGTTTAGGTGGTTCAGCTATTTCCAAAGGCTTGAAAAAGGCATTCGGTCTGGATAACCAAAGCCTCAAAAGTCTTTATGATAAGCATGGCGACCCGGGAGATGTGGCTGCAGAGGCCAAGAAGAAGCAAAGCTTCACGCTGAGAAAGCCCAAACCATTGTCCATCAAAGGAGTATACTCCAGTCTGGTCAAGATCGCGAATAGCAAAGGGCAGAAGAGCCAAGAATTCAAGCAACAGATCGTGGACCGCCTGTTACAAGACTGCCAGGGCCCGGAGCAGGGCCGGTATCTGGTGCGAACGCTCTGTCAGCATCTTCGCATTGGTGCTGTGAAGACAACCATGCTCATTGCGCTTTCTAGAGCCTTCTTGCTGTCCCGGCCACCAGACACAGATTATCCAATTCGCTCTAGGACGGAGCTCGCCAAATTGGACAAGCAAAGCTTGGCAGAGGTTTGGGCGCCGGCAGATGAATTGGTCAAGGCGAGCTTTGCGCGGAGGCCAAACTACAATGACTTGGTGCCATGCTTACTTGAAATTGGGGTATCAGAGGAGCTGCTTGTGCGTTGCGGCCTGGCCTTGCACATTCCTCTTAGACCTATGCTGGGTAGCATCACAAGAGACATGGGCGAAATGCTTGTGAAGCTGCAAGGCCGTGATTTCAGCTGTGAGTATAAGTACGATGGTCAGCGCGCTCAGGTGCATTGCGACCTCGATGGCAAAGTGTCAATCTTCTCGCGACATCTTGAAGTTATGACGGACAAGTACCCAGATCTTGTTGCTCTGGTTCCCCAGATTCGAGGCGATGGCGTTCGAAGCTTTATCTTAGAGGGCGAGGTAGTGGCGATCGACCGTGAGACAGGTGATCTGAAGCCATTTCAGACCCTCACTAACCGCGCCCGCAAGGACGTCCAGATCACGTCTGTCACTATTGATGTTTGTCTCTTCTCTTTCGATCTGATGTACCTCAATGGCGAGTCGCTACTGGACCGATCCTTTCGGGAGAGACGATCACTTCTGCGCAGCATGTTTGTTGAGATCCCCTATCGCTTCACCTGGGTGAAAAGCATTGATGCGACATCAGCAGAGTCTGAGACGGTGCTGGAATTCTTCAAAAGTGCCACTGATATCAAATGTGAAGGCATCATGGTCAAGGTCCTTGACAACGCTGTCAATCCAGACTTGCTGCAAGAAGAGGAGATCGCAGTTCCCACTGAGCCTGCGGAATCAAGAACGCCAACTACGCCTCAAGGTCGTAAAAAAGGCTCAGGCAAAAAGTCTATCGCCAACAAAAACGAAACAAAAGAGAAAGGCACACGACGCAAAGCGCTACTTTCGACATATGAGCCCGACAAACGCCTAGATTCGTGGCTAAAGGTCAAGAAGGATTATGACTCGTCGGTTTTTGACACCCTCGACTTAATCCCCATTGGTGCTTGGCATGGACAGGGTCGAAAGGCCAAATGGTGGTCTCCAATCCTCCTCGCAGTGCGCAATCCAGAAACTGGTGCCCTGGAAGCTGTGACCAAATGCATTTCTGGCTTCACCGACAAATTCTACCAAGCCAATAAAGAGAAGTACGCCGAAGGGTCAGAGAACGTCATCAGCCGCCCGAGCTATGTCGAGTATCCCGGAGAACCAGACGTCTGGTTTGCACCACAGGAAGTCTGGGAAATGGCCTTTGCAGACATCACGCTGAGTCCCACGTATCTTGCAGCGATCGGGCTGGTCAGCGAAGATAGAGGTCTCAGCACAAGATTTCCGAGGTTTCTCAAAGTTCGAGAGGACAAAAGCATCGACGAAGCGAGCACCAACGATTTTCTTGCAGGCTTGTGGCACAAGCAGGAGGTCAAAGCTAAAGCCGAGCCTGGTGGCACCCAAAACCCTGGCGACGGCGACGCCGAGGACGACTGAAAGCTCTCAACGATCAAGGCTGTTTTGCCCTCTTCCATGGGCGACTGCAGTCAACTGACGACAATCTCTGATATAGAGACAGCATCAGAAGTTCCAAACCGGGTAACGATGCACGCATTGCCTATGACCGAATATTCGCCGCTCGACTTCTCGCGCACGATGAGAGTATGTTGTCTGTGCTTACCGTGGTAAAATATACGGTCCCCCTGCCGCATCTTGTGAACTCCGAACCCTAATTCCCCGTCCCTTGTCCAGAAGAGTAGGTACTGCGCCAACACCACAGCAAGATGCCAAAGCAAAGCTTCCGCTGAACCTAAACGAAGCGACTGGATCTCATGATCAACCACCTGAATGGCCTTATCAAACTCGATTCCCATTGCGGGTTTGTCAGCGGGCATGCAAATCGTTGAGCCCGACGCTTTGCTCAGCAGCGTCGAAAACTGCTGATGACCATTCCCTGGACTTGTCTCTGCTTGGCATAGCTGGGAACGCCAGTCGCGAAGACGCTTTCGACAAGAGGAAAAGTTTGTTCCTGTGGTGAGAGTGTCCAGTGCACCATGGCTAGAGATCGTGCCTCCCATTTGACCGCGCAAGACCAGTCGATCGCCAGAAGCCACCAAAGCCTCCGAAGGATGCTCCTTCTCGGCAGGAAAGCGATACATGTCCTCACGAGCTATCTTGAACAGATACCGCGGCACCCACGATGGCACAAAGCCAATTCGATCCACGTTCTGCGAAGTCCACGTTACATTGTGGCCCGTGGCATCCATAAGACAGCCCGGGCCTTCCTTGCGCAATATCATGCAAGCAGTCTTCAAAATCAAATCTTCTGGGCTTGCTCTGTAGTCGACGAGACTGGATAGCTCGGTATCGTCCAGGTCGGATGCTAAACCCAAGATGGCAATCACATGATCTGCCATAAGTGTTGTACGGTATCCTGAAGTACGATGCAAAAGCGCTGATAGTGACCAGACCTTCTCATGGATGTGTGTCTCGACCCAATATTTCAGTAGAGTACCTACATGATCCATGCCAGTTTCCTCCAGTTGAGACAAGCCTTCGGGTACAAGCAGGGTGGCGTCTATCCAGAGCCCTGACATGACTACGCCATTTGGGCCCTGTCGAAAAGTTTGCTCCGTCTGCATGTCATGCTCCGAAAGCCAGAGGTTTAATTGGTGGGCCCCATAGCAAAGCTTGACTGATCTTCGTGCGAGGACGAATTCCTGGAATGTCCATTTCCGGCCGAACCAGGTATTGGCGAAGAACGACGTGAACGCCAGCGGATCGAAATTATCGGGCAGGTTGAACAAAGCTGACTCCGGGCCCTGGGTCATTTTCTGCAAGACCCGACTGACGTCCCGAAAAGGGTCCTCAACATCACTTTCTCCGAGCCAGACAATGACATGACTTGCACCTGCGTATATCTGGCGCAGACGCTGCACTTGCCGGTTGCGTTCCTGGACATCCTTTTGATTAATGCACAATGCATCAACCCACAAGACCCGCGATCGGTCCGAGAAGCGAAGTCTCTTCAGGGCAGCGTGGAGATTTGTGGTCACATCGATATTTTCCCCAGAACATAGTATCGGCAGGGTCTCAGTTGGATCGCCCCAAACATATGATAAGGCTTGGTAGGAGGGTGGTGTGGGGCCTTGTTCGAAAGAAGACTGCCATTGAATGTCTTGCAGATTCACAGCTCGAAGCGTACATTGTATTTGATCGTCACCCTCTCCGGCACGCAAGTCGATCACGCGAATCTGATCATCGTCCGTTAGCGGAGCGGTCTCATAAGCTTGTTGATGTCTGGCATCGCTAGTTGTATTCCTGCCATTCAACTTTTAGCCAGCGTTGACGCATACGTGACTCTCTGCGCCCAATACACTTACGTACATGGCTTCGATGTCCTGTTTGTTATCTGTGTTCCTCTGCAACTTGCAACAAGCAAACCGGAATTTTGATAGCATCGTGTGCTGTGCTAAAGCCCAGAACCATCGCTACTTGCGAATAGTCAGAATACAAAAACAGTTGAGCCTGCGCGAACGCAGAGCGACTCGAAGCCCCGGCCCAGGTTCAGCTCTGTGGGACATGGGCGATATTAGGTGGAGAACATGCAGGATTGCGTCACTTCATCAAAGATTCGCTATTGATCAGCGCGATGCAGCCGCCGACAAGGCGGGAGGAAAAAGGACGCCGCCAGTGCTCCGTTCATGCTAGCTGAAAGTATAGCTAGATACGTAACTGAATACCTTCGTAAGTACCCAGCTAGGCCTTCTTCCACCCCCCTTGCCGAGTAAAGGCGAAGGATCACCAACCATCCAGAAATAGCTACCGCGGCCGGATGCAATCAAATGGCTCCGGCCTCGACACAGTTTCCAATTCGCTCAGCTTTACAATTCAACTCCAGTGCACCAACGCGATCTCGATGCCCCCAAAACAGTCTGTATCGCATACGACCGCTGTTTGACACGTCGACCTCACGTCGATCAGTCGCGTACCTCCGATACAGTAGCCAAGCAGTCAGGTACCCCGCTGATTTCCAGCTGAACACTTGGCATACTATGCAATGCATAGCCTTAGACCCAGCTACCGCATAAAGATCTGGGAGTTGGGACAGTTTTGATGAAGTTTGCGACCATCGCCAGATCACATTTGGCTAGGCCGTCGATTCCAAAGATGGGATTCCGAGATCTTCCTTATCTAACTTGATGCCACACGTCGGAAACTTGACAAACAGCTTCGCACTGACCTCATCATAGTCATCCCACTCCGTCAAAAGCAGCTCCGAGCAATGATTCGTGTGCTCATAGTTCGCCACGTACGAGTCCGTCGACTTCTTCAACATCGCAGCCCTGTGTAGCCGCTTCCACATGAACGTGCAGTGCACCATGTGGTGTCGCAGTGTGACACGCATGTACTCGCTGTCTCCCAGCCATGCCGTCTCATTCAGAACCTCCTGCCTGTCCGCGCCCCAGTACTTCCACTCTTCGACCGCAAGGAAGTCGTCGACATCGTCGCCCGCGCATGCGGGCGGTAGCCAGGAGAATTCGACGAGGTCGAAGACGCAACCTGCTTTGCGCGCTTCGGCTGCGGAATCGCCGCAGGATCCGTTGTGGTGTGCGTCTGGGAGGAGTTCGTGAGCTTGATCGAGGGTGCTGATTTTGAGGGATGATGCGAACATGGCGGGTCCGATCCATGTCAAGAAAGCAAGAAGCCCAACAACTCCGGCAACGACGGTCCATACTCTGATGGAGGACGCATTAGACCATGTGCGAGGACGGTTGCTATTCGATGAGTTCGCATTCTCAAGGTTGTTCACCAGAATAAAACGCGACGCCTCGTCGTCCGAGTCAGCATATTTCTCTGCTTCTCTGGCTGCACCCATGTTGCAGTCTGTCCGAAGTTTTTCGGAAGGTACGAATTTTTGGACAGCTGGTGTACAAAAAAGAGTGCGATTGATCAACGGTGGCGAGGTCAATACATATTCGGCAACGTGGGAGATGCCCCGCGCAGTATCTCAGCAGAGAGGAAAGAACAAAAGAGAAAGCAGAACATCTTGTTCTCGAGGATCATACGAGCTGTGCCACTTGAAATACTACGTTGACAAGACGATGTGCAAGTGGAGGAACTATCTTACAGGGGTTTAGTGTGCAGATTGGTCGCATGCACATATCGGTGAAGGAAAAGGTGGGGAAGAAGTCAACGCAGCCGTGCCGCAATGCCAAGGAAACGTCCGGACTTTCTTCGGCTGACAGAACGCACTCTCACTCTTCCTATAGAGTATGAGATACGAGCATGTTGAGCATCCCTGAAAGTGATGATAGTGCTCCGCCGCTGTCAGATCCGGATTTCAGTCTTCGTCACGACCATCAAACCGTTTGACATCTGTGCTGCAGTCGTCCTCGCTGACCGCAATCTTGGGCCCTCTTCAGAAACATCACTTCGCGCTGCCAATGGCCATGCCTGGAAGACAAATTTTGATCGGACATCATAGATTGAGACCAGCCCTCTTGTCATGAGGAAACTCAAGATATGAAGGGCAAATGAGCGGCCTCTTCGTTGCTCACCGAAAGTATGGTGACCCCCTCCTTGACCTTCTCCAGCTCCTTGGTGATATTCTTCACTTGCTGCAAGTCTCTACAGACGCGTTTATGACCGAAGCTGAGACCTGTGCCATTGTTCTGCAATCCGGGTATGATCATGTTGTGCTCGTGTTCTAGGGATGTATCAACGGCGCACATGACAGTTTCTCGCAGGTACTTCAGACAATCAGAAAGCCGGATTTCATCCTGTCGCACAGTAACGCCTGGTTGTGTTTTGTTTGAGGTGATGCGCACAATGTCGTCGATGCAGTGCAGTTGATGGAATACGGTCATTTCGGCGGCTATCCCCGGTATTCTGTAATGTGGCTTGTGCGTGAAGACACCGCCCCCGGGTGGATATATCGAGGCATTGAGTTGAACGTCCGCCACGCTGCCATACCTCTTCCGGTACAACTCGGTACCGTAGAGTGGCACAAGGCTCACGCTCGTCAGGCTACTGTTGATTCCTCCAAGACTCCCAAGCATCGGTTCCGCCGGACCCCAAGCTAGCAGCATCGTCATTAATCCCAAGGTATAGAATAGAATCGAGCAGAGGGCGACGGAGGTGAAACATCCTCGGCGATCGAAGTCGGCTGTGGCTGTAGGGTCATGATGTCGTACGATGCGGCTCACAGCGGACTCTTGCTTGTCGTCAGACATTGTTGACTTCTGATGTCAGGTCAAAATCCGGGGAGACGACTACTGATGCTTTTCGTGCTAAGTCTGCTTCAAAGTTGGTTGAATAGGATACACGATCAGTCGCTGAAGGAATGACGTGCATAAAGCTCGGGTAAAACCACGAAGGGATGAGAAAACGACGAGTCCGAGGCGATGTTGTCGTCGAGGTTAAAATGACCCTGGCTAGGTGGACTGCATTTTCCATACCAGACTGAGGGCGTGGGGCAGGCGTGATGTTCTGGTCCCAAACGTCCCTTCCACTATTCCTACAAGTCGATTCTGGCAGCTCGAGTCGGTCAACACTGCAAGCGATACGAAATGCTACAAAACGATATCGGTCGCAGCTCGTCGTCCTTGAAAGGGCTTCAGGCTATCAAAAAGCCCGATCTGCAAGACGGAAATTGGGACGACCCACCTGCTAAACTCGGCCAAGCAACTCCAAGCTTATTCAAAGCTGGTTTTTTTCAATCCACGTCTTGTGGCTCAAAAATGCCTGCGACCTATAACAAACTTGGCTGATGACCTCCCGCTTTGCGCGCCGCATCACAAGCTTCGTCTTGTCGCTCAAGGCGACGGTCTCCCGGTCAGTTCACGTAATACGATTCTTCCCATTCGTGTGAGTCTAGCTTAGCCGTTCATCAGAGCACGCCAGCCCTCTTTACGCCTGTCTGGAATTTGAGCGCAATCTGAACACAGGCAAGGCCTCGAAGCCGGAGCGCAACACGCAAATCCATGGACAGAAGTATTGGGGTTCGTGTCGGGACTCCAAGTGGCACATCGCTATAAGCCAGGGAATACCGAAGCGAAATCCTTTGAGGTGACAAGAGCTGCGTGGAGCAACTGGCATGATGCTGCTGGTGGCGCTTTCCGGGCATTGAATCCCTGACAGGGCCTGCGAACAAGCAGGCCTCTTCAACCAGATTACCCTCTGAGAGTCGCATCAGACTGGTATGAATGAACAGGCCTGTATGTTGGCCCCTGCCCTGTGCTTAAATGTTGCAATGAAGTTTTCCAATCTTCACTTATATATATCCTGATTGGGACGCTACGCTTAGCCTGATTGATCTCGTCGTGCTCTCCATTACCACGGCGTTGCAGTTCCCTGAGAAGCTTCCGATAAAACGACCACAAATTACGGCACGATTCACGAGTACTGGGGGTGGTGCACCGGCTTGTCCTGTTGTGGTCACTGTTCCGGCCGGGGCTTCACCCGACTTTTGCTACTGAATGGCGCAACCTGCGAGGCCTCCGACCAGTCTTCGCAGGTCTAGAGTCAGGGAGTTGTTTGTCTTCCGAGTGAAGAGAAGTTTCCTGGCGAGACATCTCACGTTCGACAGACAGATAGACAAACAATGGATCGCCGGTCACAAAACTCAGCAATCTCCATGATTCCCTTGAACAATAGCGTTGATGACCCCAGAGGCGGGCATTCACCGTAGTGCTTCAACAGCAGCGCCTTCGATAGTTTCACTAAAACGTTGTCTAGCTACAATTAGCGTATCCTCCTTGATCGAGGTTGGCTATATAACGGCTTCCTATCCTTCCAACAGACAGCTTCTCTCCATCGCTACCACCACTCGCCTTCTTCGTGATCCTCACTCGGATCACCACACTCATACACTCAAACGGCCTTTCTGTTCCCTCGAACCTGTCGAATACTGTTTCAACGTCTCAACACCAAAACTCCTGCATCAACATGTCTCTGTCCGAGAATCTTGAGGCCCTTCGTGTTGACGATCATCCCCGCGGCCGCTCTTCGTCGTTGGACCGTCATGGAGTGAACCACGCGCCCATTGGAAACAGCGCTCGCTCCGCCCGGGTTGACGAACATGGTCACGGCCGCTCCTCAGTGTCGCCTCATGGCGTGCCCACTGAAAGCGCTAGTTCCACTCGTGCCGCCAGCAGACATCGTCATCGTCGCCATCACCGTTCGGTATACCCTCGCAGACGAGGCATCAGCGCTGACTTCGATATTACCGCCCGCGGAATGGGTCACGGCTACCCTTCGATTCCACTTCCCAGACAACTGCGAGATCACAGCGCTCATTTCGCTCGTATCGCCACCGAACATCATCGCGACCATTCCTATCGCTCCCGTCATGGACGCAACCACTATCTTGACGACAGCACTCTTTTTGGTCGTCATAATGCTCCATATGGAGGCTACAGCTCAACCTTCGACATGTTCACTGGTGGCTCGGCACGTCCACGTCTCCCCATGGGTGACAGCCTTCCTCCTTTCACTCCTCATAGTGCTCCATATGGAGGCTACGACTCCGCTTTCGACACGTTCGCTCGTGGCCCGCCACGTCTACCGCTCTTTGGCATGGAACCAATGTCGCCGACTCTGTTGGACCCTCCCGCATTCAGCCCTCGCTCTCCCGGCCCATTCGGGAGAGTTCCCATGTTGAGCCAACCTCATGACTATCGTCATTCTAGCTTTCCTGGCCCTGTCGACCTCATCCATGGATTCCGTGGACACTGGCGTCAGCGTCGCTTGTCCAGCTCGACCCCCGGTACGACGGCCAACGAGGACGCCCTCGGAATGAACAGAACCCTTCACGGTATCTCACGTGAGGCTTTCCACTTGAGCGGACTGTACATCGACATGGCGGAAGTCTTGGAACGATATCGCGATGACGCTCTGGATGCTGCGCACTTCATCCGATATGCCCGCGATCTTGGTCCAGCCGAGGAAGTGGATGATGCACGACACGCTCAGGCAGCGAGAATGCGCCATTACCACAACGAGATTGCTGATCTGCGCAACAATATTAGAGACTATGAGGCTATGGTCGCGGGTCAAGCTAACCGCCACCTTTAAGACTGTCATCATCCAAGGGCAGAGATGAACTGGGAAGCTGGGCAAGGAGTCAACTGCGCAAGGCTGCAGGAAGAATACTGGTGACACTTAGACACACCGAGTTTAGACTATGAATCCAGAAATAAAGGCCTGAAAGGGCTCCAAAAAGAATGGGAAATGTGACCTTGGCAAACTTGCAGCTTCGTAGATGGTGAATAGTGATTCAAAAGCTTGTGGCCCTAGCCACCCTCGATCAATATTGTTGAACAGGCTGAGCATCGTCTCGATGTATGACGTCGTGAGCGATGACTGCTCATATCAGCATTGCACCGTTAAACTCTGTGCAAGTTGACTGTTCTTAGGGTAATGCCGGAGCTGCATGAGAGGGACTGCAGAGGCATATGACCAGATGAAATCGAGAAAGACGTCTTACCGATGCGTCAATGTATACGAGAACTTCGTGTTGCTATTCTGCTTTACCAGTGTCACGG
>UYJD01000002.1:772388-842776 GCA_900618795.1 Cyanodermella asteris
AACCAGGTTCGCTTCTGGCGCTGACAAAATCGTAGGTCCGAGAGATAGGCCAATCCATCGTCGGAGGCCGAAAGTCGTTGTTCGGCCGCGAATCGGGCTTTGAGGCAACTGATCCTGGGCTGCTGTTTTAGCTAAATAGAGCGACGGTCGAATGTAGTACTCGACATGACTGATGATGATGATGATGCATGGGACATCGTTCTATTCTTCGGATCATGTCAGCCGTAGAGACACGTCAAAGATTATGGTGCATCTCCGAAGGACGGCGGAGTAGGCGAGCTAAATTCGCACGAATGATACCAAACCGGTCCCTCACTGCGAGTGAGTCGAAGTCATGTCAGCAGTGCCATACGGTGAGCCATGGTTATCTTACGTACCTAGGTGGTCGAAAGGATCACAACCACAACAAGCGCCTGTGAACAGCATAAAGCTTCAGCTTCGATGGTGCACTTTGTCACAAGGCACACAGCACACACTGCAACCAGTCTGCAACACGGTCATGCTCAAGCTCTCTGAGTCTCTCAAACCACAGAAGTAGGACCCCACCCTCTCAAACACAAGGTGGCCTTTACAAGAATGGACATTCAGCATGGATCCAAACTCGACTTCATCCCCACCAGCCTCTCCCACCGGTCCTCGGGGCTAGCCTTCAAGGTCCTGTTCGAAGGCTCCGATTCCGACCCAGCCAACAACTACCAATTGGCGCTCGTCTCACAGAGAGACTTCTACTCGCCGGTCCACAAGCACAACTTCGATCAGATCCGGTACTCTTAGCAGGGCGACTTCTCCATCGGGCCGAACGCGACCATCAGAGAAGGCGAGCTCTGCTATCACCCCGAAGGCGTCCCCTACGGCCCACAAACCGACGACGCGACGCCACGCGTGCTGTATATCCTACAATTCGGTGGAGCTTCTGGCCAGGGCTACATGTCGAAGACCAGGCAGCGGCAAGCGAACATCGAGTTGGAGAAGACCGGCGTGTTCAAGGACGGGCGGTATCAGCCCAACGACGGAGGACCTTCCGTCGACGGCTTTCAGGCTTTGTGGGAGTACGCGAACGAAGGTAGGAAACTGGTCTACCCTGCACCGAGGTACAAGTCGCCGGTGCTTCTGAGCCCGGAGAACTTTGGCTGGAAGAAGCTGCAGAGGGAAGACATGAAGACGCTGCACGTGTGGCACAAGCTGTTGGGCGTCTTCTCGGAGCGTGGAGCGGTGGTTCAGATGATCAAGCTGGAGCCGCTGGGGCATGTCACGATCGTGGCTCAAGATGCGGTGCAATTCCTCATGGTGAAGCGCGGCCTTGCCATGGTTAATACGAAAGGGGTTGAGAGAGAGTCAGCTGTCAGATTGATGCCAGGGCATGAAGCGAAGATTTGCTCAGAAATTGGTATTGAGTTTTTGCACTATATAATCCCCGTGTTGAGGTAGATATTACCGTCATGTTGCTAGAACTTACCTCAGGTAATCGGTGTGCACATGTAGGACTTGATTTTTCCACGTCCATGAACGATTCCAATGAAGAGCAAAGGTACTTTTGATTTCAAGCAAAAATTGGTTCTATTATGGAACCACGAGATCGCGCAAAACGCTACATCCTTCGCCCACCACGTGCTTGAAGACGTGGTGTCGACGGGACAAAGGGCCGGCAATATCTGGCTAACAATGTCAATTTGGCAGTCTCCAACATGGAGCTGCGAAGCAGCGAATATATAAAGCACTGCTTCCTTCGCGCACCGCGGTCTCAGAGACTCGGTGTCGACGGGACAAGGGGCCGGTAATAACTGGCCAACAATGTCATGGACTTCATCACAGCGAACAAGTGTCGCTGGCGCCCAGGAGCCGGGCATCCTTGCCGAGCTCCAGCCAGCAATTCCCCGTTGCCTCGTCGGTCTTGCAGTCTCTAAGAGACGAGACCAGGACAACTTTTTGGGAAGAGACGCTCGAAGCCACTTCGCCGAATACGGCGGGGCGTTTCCCATAGACCAATATAGGTCGGAAGAGAGCGTACAGCCCAATGTAGGGCCGCCTGGCTTTGATGCAACTTGTATTAGTACCCACCCTATATCCATGCCCAAGTTGCCCAACGACGGAACCCAATTCCAAACATATGAAAATACATGATCAGAGACTTTCGAGGTTCGCAAAGGACTGCGCTCGAGAGACCTGTGGCAATTGCGATCAACAAGCTTGACCGCTAGCTAAAGTCATGAAGACTTGAAACTTCCCTAAGCAGCACCACGGAGCTCCTGCATACTCACCAACAACTGATCAACAAGCCTGATCACTAACTTTGTGTACTGACTGAGAAACAGCTTCAGACCACAGCACATGTCTGCGTCACTGGAGCCCCAGTTGCCAGCAATATGTCACTATCAAATGCCCGGTACGCAATAAGACACGCACGTGCGCACATGACTGACCATGAGCGCGCTTTAACGATTCGCGTGTTTGCGATGTTGTCAACGCTTTGCTGGACACGTTCGTGAGCCTTGTGTCCTGACGCATGCCGCAGCGCCTTGCTTGACTGAAAAACCACAGCAATCCGTCCGCCGCTAAAGCGCAAACAAGTGAGAGTCATGGTCTCCCTTGTCGAAGCGCGAAACTCCGGTCGCCGGTTGTCGTTGCGTTGACTGGACTGTTTCGCTGCAGGAGGCGTGCTGAGCTGTAATGAGCTGAAGCGGTCAGTATTTCGAGCGCATGACCCCAGACTTTATATTCGCCAGCGGTGCCTGATCGTGGCGCTCGAGGCATTCAGAACGCAAGATTGGCACTTTGTTGAGTAAATACATTTACTTATACTGCATGGGGTGGGGTTCATCGCATAAAGAGCATGTCGAGACACAAAGCGAGAAACTGATCGATTCTTCGAGCACCGTTCTTCGAATGACGACATGCCTTTGTGGTATGCCAAAAAGTCGCCACGTTTGCGAATAGCTTCGTAAAGGGTGGTCGACAAGATGAGAGCAAGCAACTGGCAAACACGCAATTCAAGAAGGCAGCCTTCGTATCACACGACTGCTCCGGGGATTGTAAGTGCTTGCTGCTGCACATTTGGACAACCCCTGGAGTCTGCTCGTCTGTCATGATCAGATCATTCCACGTCAGTCTGCTGCTGACTGTGTAACTGGCGTCGTTGCCGTTAGGTAGCCCGCATGTCCCTGGGTCTCACGTTGTAGGCGTGTAAGTGTGTCACTCAACAGGATACAAAGCCTCCACCTGACTCTAGATCTCAAATCTAGGGCACGCCTACTATCGACAGGCGCGCTATGATACCTGACAGGATGTAAAGGTTGCTCGCGAAATGAAGTCGGAATCTCTACTCACATGTTGGTGGATCGCGCATGTTTGGGCGGCCCTGACAGCTCATTGAATGTGAATTTCAAACCAGGCTGGAAAACCTACAAACCTCCAAAGGTGTATCGCTACAATTTTGATTCGCAGGATACCGTGCCTCAGACTCAGCTAAGACGACTCTCGACCGCAAAGTGCGCTTCATCTTCACAGACACATGTCCAGCGAAACAAACAAAAAGCTGTATCGGCGAAAATATCTGCACCTGTTGAGAGCGCTGGCTCATTGGTTGTTAAGAGCAAAAAGCAAAATCAAGCTGCTGTACGGGACGACAGAGCGACATTCTTGCTGATTTCAGACCGGGTTATGAATTGAATGATCGGTACTGTTGCTCAGATCATCAAAGGGGCGCCTCAAGAGCCAGCAGCAGGCTTCATATTGACGCGAGAAAGGGCAGGTATCGGCCATTTGACGGCTGTGAGTCGCTCTCAAGTCGATGTTGAGGTCGGTGCTTTGCTTCACTCAATTATGGCAGCACCTGCCTCGCGCACGCGCCAGTTGCTCTATTGTGGCAGAATCTCAAATCATTGAGAGCAGTGAAGCGCCTTTGCGTCTGCTTCTTCACAATCAACCATCACCGTGAGCTCCGCACACATCAGCATTGTTTTCCAACACTCAAACCATCCCGCCGGAGAACTTTCCCTCACATTATTTATGAGCTTCAAGATCAGTAAGGAAGATCACACCACGATCTCAGCCCTTCTTCTCCCTTTGCCAACCCGCGACAACGCTATCCTTTACCAAACCGCTACTACATCCCCAACATACAGAACATGAAAGAATACATTATCGGGCGGGATGAGACGAACCTACCGGATAATCCTCCCCCGATGTATTTCTACATCCCTCGGAACGATGTCGGTGCATTCAAATGGGTGCCTCCCCCTCACATCGACCCTGACACCATGAGTGTAAGCGACATCATCGGCACGCGCTTGGTCCATGAACTCTACATGCGCGACCCATACAGACCATCGGGCCTAAAAATCCCAGACGAGGATTTTTGGGCGGTCAGCGACAAGTTCTGGTGTCTGAAAGAGCTCTATCGTCGTCGTCGGATAGAGACTGTCGGCCGGAAGAAGCGAGAGCAGGAGATAGCGCAGCTCCACTATGAAACACAGGTAAGTTGCTCAAGCATGGAAATCCTTGATAGAGATTCGATCGCTGACAAAACTTGGCAGATGCGAGAGAGCCAGGCGCTCGACGAGGCGTGCGCTCGAGTGATGGCGGCCGGAAAAGATGATGATGATGAATCGTCGAAGCCGAGCACCCCCTTGAGCAAGGCGTGGGTGTACATCACCCGTTCCCTGGGGCTGTCACCATGACGGGATGAGAAGCTATCGTCTTGCCGGCTGTACAACACATTGCTCGTCTTAGCGTCTGCAACTATGATGATTGACGGAGACCACGGAGAAGAAATTTGCTGCTGGAATTGGGATGCCATTTTGAACGCTTGCTGCAATCACGATACCCACGAAGCGATCACTTCTCTGGACGAACAGACCTTAATGACACTTTACTAAACATGACGTTTGCCAGTCCTCCGTGATGATTGACGTGCGGGTTATGCGTTCGTTCTTTTCTCGACTGACACCCGGAAGGCGCACACGTGAAGTGAGATGCGATTGAAGTTCGGACTGATTCTTCCGAAATCGACCCTGGGGGTCAGTCAAGCCGCTCATGACAGGTACATAGGTACTGAACAAGGTAGACCAAAAGTGGACCAACAGAAGCTGTTGCGCACGTACTCCTCTGCTTGCGTGGAAGGTCATTTCTCGAGGTGCCATCGAAGGTGTTCAAATCCGCAGTAGTGAAATCATGTGAGAAGTTAGTTCCTTGGGGAGATTTGCAAGTACGTTCCGCAGCATCGACAGAGGTACACAGATAGATATGTAATATAATAACCTATCTGCTGCAGCAGGTGGGGCAATGTATGCATGAAGACATTTGCTGCTGCCGTGGTAAGGACGAGACGAAGTCGATGTCAGAAACGCCAAGCATCTTCAAAGCTCGAACACGGACCACATTATTGGTCATCCACGTTCCGCATTCTGACAGCTCCATCCAGGTAGGATAAAAACGACTCCTTCCTTCCAAACATGCAATCATTCAACGATGGACAAGATATTTGCGGAAGCGGCCAAGACGGCGCAGTCGCGCAAGACGTCCGATGATGGCACGCCAAGTGCGCAGCAAGGCGCCGGCGCCGCAGCAGCAACAAGCACTGGACCGGATGGACAGCCACTGCCGAAAGGCGTCGTCCTCGGACCTGATGGGAAGCCGTATGTCTAGTACTCACAGTCTCCAATTTGCTGCGAATGAGCTGACGTCCGCAGATGCCGAACTTGCACCTCTACCTCCGACTGGGCAGCCATGTTCCGCTCGAAGATGAAGACCGGTGGCGTGGCAGGCTCGTCCGCCGCTCCGGCCGTGAACGCAGAGGTCCCGACCCTGCCGGCAGACTGTCCGCCGGATGTTGAGCGTCTGGGAAACCACAGTTGGACTCTCCTGCATTCGATCGCCGGCTCGTACCCCGAGCGAGCGAATCCGCAACAGCAGAACGATATGCGCAACTTCTTGACGCTGTTCGGTAAGCTCTACCCGTGCTGGGTCTGTGCTAGCGACTTCCAGGAATGGATAGCGAAGCCCGAGAACACGCCGCGGACGGAAGGGAGAGATAGTCTTGGTCGATGGATGTGCGGTGCACACAACGAGGTCAATCGCAAGCTGGGAAAGCAAGAGTTTGACTGCAGCAAATGGCAGGAAAGATGGAGGACTGGCTGGAAGGATGGACGTTGCGAGTTCTGAGCTATACAGAGCGCTGACCTGCACGTCTATGATTGAATGACTCCACTTTTCGCACACAGGGTTTGAAATTGACATAAGCATAAAGCTAGATCTGTACCATAGAGCATGTACAATATACGGGCACTCCGAACCCAGATCCTTCTATCCACAAGGTTCCATGTTCTTGAAGCACTGAACTGTAACCCTCCCAAAGTGGCGGTCTCAACCGCTCCTATCAAAACGCCATGCAATTGGAATCATATATCATCGAGGCGATGTCGCAGACAGGCCCTCATATTCAACCATTTCCTTTTTCTGCGTCTAGTCGAACGAACCAGGAATTGGACTGCCGGAGACTGTGCGTCTTGCCCTGCTCATCGTTAGCTCAAGTACCTTCTCGTAGATCTTAGCGAACCACTTACGAAGGCCGTGGCTCGGCTAACCTCCCGCCATCCGTTCTGTGCGAATGATGCTCATGATGTCTCCCGCTCGAGCTTCCGCTCCCCGACACACTTGGACTCGACCCACCCCTCGGGCTCGCACCCGGCCTGGGGCTCTTGCCAGCCTTCGATCCCTTCTTCTTCTTCTTCTTCTTCTCATCATCCTTATTCCAGAAGCGGCTCTTGTATGCCGGCCACGAAGACAGGTTCCAGGCCTGTACCAGCACGTTTTGGGTTTTGTTGACGTAATCCTCGTTCTTCACCTCCTTCATGCTGATTTTCAGCCCGTCCTTGCCGACGCTGACGTTGTGATCTTCCATTTTCTTGCTCGTCTTGCTGGCAATGTCGGTCGCAATGCTGTAGATGACGAAGCCGATTACGGCGGCGACTATGATGAAGAGGAAGAGAATCAGGAGGGGAATGAGGGGATGCATGGTCGCGGTCGGTGGTGTAGATAGAGGGCGGAGATGGTGGATCGATTCGGGTTCGTCTTCGTTCGTAAGAAATAGAGCTCTTAAGACTGTTGGGTGCGAGATAGAAAGGGTGATATGAGTATAGATGTCGCAGTGGTGGGGAAGAGGTATAGGAAGGCTGGATGTCGGGCGTCTCGCTGTCGCAATGTCGCGGTGCTGTAGCTCGCCTCCGCCGTTGGCTGCTCAAATCATTCGCATGAAACGGTGCTGCACCTTTTCCTGACCCGGCCGCATATATTTCGCCAATGTTCGATTCTGACAAGGCGCTATGTCGAGTATGCCTTGCTTTTCCCGTTTCGTGGGCGTCCCAGGATGCGTAATTAACAGGTTCTAGAAAGCTTGGAAAGGTGACGTGGAGAGTGGAGTCCTTGAGTCCGGTCGCCTCAAGGCATCCGTGGGCGAGCGGACCTGATATCTATCGTCGCTGCTGCACGTGAAAATCACCTCCATAAAAAGCCAAACGTCCCCTGGAGCGGACCAGAAACTTTTTTAGTAGACATGCGCCTCACTGGGTCGGGTCGGGGAGACAAATATAGGCTGCTGACTTCCGGGACAGCGATGCTACGAACAGGTCTCCGACACCGGGCATGCGATACCACGCCACCTTTTATCCCTGATTTGTCCTTGTCATACCGAGTACCAGCATTGCAGCCACGCTTGAGCTGAAACCTAGTCAAACTACTGCGGTGCTTATGCAGCGACTGCAAGTTCGGTCGGCGACTATTCTGGAACCGGTATCGCTTCAAACACAGCCTCTTTTTCATTTGTTGTAGGAGCTGTCAGCTGCGTTTTAGCCTGCCCGCAAGTCGACTTCCATGAGATACACACTTCATCCACATCTTATCTAGGCTAGACTTAGCCATGACTGAGCTTTTACAAGATCGCCTTGAGCAGCTGCTCAGCAAACGAGAGCCTCCGAAAACGATATGTCCGTCAGAAGTACCCAGGAGTCTAGCTGCTAGTGACATTCGGGAGCTCGGCGCTACAGAATGGCGAGACCTTATGCCTCGGGTCCGTGAGCTACTTTGGGTCATGCGAGACAACAATGAAGTGGAGATTCTGCAGCGTGGTGAGGTTCTGCCAGCGAATACAAGACTGGAAGATGTCGCAGGACCCATTCGTGCGCGGAGGAGAGTCAACTGAAAACAACTTGGCACAAAATGCTCAATTCAGTAATGGTTTGATCAAAGTACAGAATCAGAAGGTTATCGCTCGGTCCTCTTTGGCCGTCTTTCCAGAGTCTTTGCGCACGGGATCAGGTCTCCATCTCTATTTTCTGGCAAAGCAGCTCATCAGCGGTACGTCGGTGTACGTGTCGCCACTCTTGGACGGCGTCAAGCTCAAGGCGTAGCTCGTTGCGAAGCTACCCGCCGCCCAACCAACATACCCGATAAACTGGTCCGGGTTCTTGTTGAGGAATGCAATCTCAGCGCAAACATCCGTCAAGCAGCTGCTGTCGGATGGGCCACCGCCGGTCTCACTGAGGATGGCCTGTCGGTTTGCGCCTGCAAGCTTGGCCTGGAGAGTGGCAAGACCAGCAGTGTTGTCCGTGACACAGTTCGTATGGGTGCCGCTGTTGTCGCTATCGAGGTATTGGTGCACATCGAAGATCAGATTGGTGGTGCTGGCATCCGAATTGGTCACCTTGGACAGCGCGTCAAAGGAACCGTCCGAAACAAACGCAACAGCCGAAGTGTACTGTGTACCGGGCAGTAGTATTGTATGGTCGGTTGAGCCGGTGGCTTTACGGATGGCGGTGACAGCCGTCTGCACAGTGTTTGCCCAGGTAGTGATATCGATGTCGTGAGGCTCGTTCATAATGCCGAACATGACGCTGGTAGAGTCAGCGTACTTGGTAGCGATGTTGGACCACAATGACGCGAATTGTTCGGCGGTTGGAGCACCAGAATCTTGGCCGACAATCTTGCCGTTGTATCGTGCATAGTTGTGGATGTCTATGATGCACTTGGCGCCTGTCTTGAGACAACCCTGAATGAGGGCGTCATAGTTGCCGAAGTTGGTGGAATCGAGGGTGGAGAAGTCGGCCGCATTGTTGGTAAGATACTGCCAGCCGACTGGCAGACGGAAGATGTTCAGGCCCCGATTCGTGGAGAAGTGGTCCATTTGTTCAATACCATCACCGCCTCCGTTTCCAAGACTTGAAAGAGGCCCCTGCGAGTTTGCCACCGTGCAAGTACCGTCGGTACCGCAACCAAAGTCGAAACCAGCGATATTAACGCCTGCGTAGGTAGTATTACCGCCACTTGATGCCGCTACAGCAGTGGCTGTGGCAGAAGTCGCAGCAGCAGTCGAGGAAGCAATCTGAGAGGAGACCACAACGGCGCTGCTCGCAACCACCGATGTCACTGCCTTTGCTGCTGCTGAAGATGCAGAGACAGTGCCGGAGCTGGTAAGCACCGGAGGCAGGGCTGCCGATGACAAAGAGGCGGAACCGAAGCTGAGAGCTGTCGGAGCCAGAGCTGTCGGGGACAAGATCACCGTCGGCAGCTTAGCAGCACTACTAGTGACTACAGGCTCGGGCTCGTCAGCCTCGCATGTGTCATCCTCGACAAAGCCGTTGTAGGAAGGAGGTGAGCCCTTGGGAAGGGCAAGGGCTGTGCTCAAAAGAGCAGCCAAAGGGAGAAGCCTAACAGCGACCATCTTGGGCGAGAAGAGCAAGACGTTGAGAATGATTCTGAGGTCTGCAAGGTGGATTGCGTTGCTGAGCAAAAGACAGTACAACCACCAGGGTCAGAGGCACGCAACAATCAAGCACAGCTTGTAAGAAGAGGGAAGCTTTGGTAAAGAGCGAGAAGCAGAACTCGTGGAGCCGCGAGGGAGAAGGGAAACTTCGAAAGCATGGCAAAAAGTCGTCCTTATAAGATCACAAACCCTGGCAGTAGTAAGACGGATGTTGCCGCAGAAGACTTTTGCAATGCTCATTTACAGTTTTGCAGCATGCTGGACATCGTCATATCAATTAGGATGCTGCGGGCAGCTCGCGTAGTAGGCGCCCCAGGCCGGGGTCAGCAAATTGTTCGAGTATCAAGTCTGAAACGTACCACTCATAAGCTCCGTGGAGATCATCGGCTAGAGGGTTGTGCACTAAGCGATGTCCATGTGCCTGGTTCGAGCATGGGTCAGACAGAGATTTGGCTCCCGGAACCAGTGTGTCAAGACGGTGAGTGGCGCCAACAAGGATTGAAGGAGTTGACGCTTGGACCCCGCTCCAATTACGACCTTGGTTATCAGTGAGGAAATGTGCCTATTTGCATATACAACGTGCACACGTCGGTACGGCCAACAATGAAGAGACATGGATTCATTAAGGGCTGAGTATTGGCAAGGCTGCACGTGAAGCGTGGTCTTGCATTAGGCAAAGGTGTTTTGCGGCCAGGAACTACTGGCCGCTTGACAAAGTACAAGAATGTAATGATTGGGACCATTTTTCCGCGCCAGAGCTCTTCAGAGACCAGCATGCGCGATACGTCGATACTCGGATGGTAGATGATCAGAATCTGGATTGCTACTAACACATAGCAAAGCACGTGGAGAACGTGATCATGGTACCCACCAAATCTAGCAGTCCCTCCCCTTGCTGCAGAAGACATGGGACAGCTTTTGCTCGATCTTGCCATAGATACAGCATTCGAAACCTCTGCTATCGCATCTACAATCAGTGGCTTCCCCGAACTTCGCATGTCGTGCTGTGTCTAGCCTATACGAGCAGGTAAGAAGAGTAAGGCAATTGCCATGACGCAACGAGCTGATTGCGTGCTCGGTCTGAACTGAGCTCATATTGTCAATGGCTTCAAGATCTATAAAGAGCCGCCCCTCAGTCGGGACACTTGGAGATGATACGGTCGTTTGCTAGCTATCCTGTACAAAGGCACGCATCCATTACAACATGTACCTCCTGACCAGCCTTGTGGCGACCCTAGCCTTCTCTGGAGCTCTTGCATTTTCTCAGTCTGTTCTTAGTGACGCAAGGGACCATGGCTCATCCTTCTACACTTTCAACTCCTCTGCAGTCATCCCCATTGACAGCAATCCCGAGGATGTGCTAGGAGCTACAGCATGGTCACTGATCTACACCTACCCTCTTGCCGTTTTTGCCAGCTGGGCAGGGGGCGTGCTTGCGAGGACCAATTCAACGAATCAGATCGCCCATCAACGAGCTCTTGCTACCCCTACGGACGGAGGAGTCGTTAAACCGAACGTGGACACGCTCTACTCTCGTGTCGTATTGGACCTCTCTCAGCAGGATCTCGAGCTGACTGTTCCGAATATCAGCGATAATCGGTACTGGGTATACCCAGTCTACGATCCATTCGGCAACAACCAGGCAGAAATTGGTGTTGTGAACGGCAACCAGCCAGGCAAGTATTTGATCAGACGCGCGGCAGATGTGTGGGAGCCTCCAGGATACAGCAATAACAGCCGTTACTTCGACTCCAAGTATAAGGGAGCAGTCAACATTCCGGGCTCATACGCGACGATGCTCATTCGCTTGGAGCTTCTCCATAACACGACTGAGGACTTGAATGCTGTTCGCGCTTATCAGAACGCATCTCAACTTACACCGGTGGCATGGAATTCATCGTTGCAGGCGGACACAAATCCGGCCCCAATACTTCAGCAGCTGGCGCTCAACGGAACGCTTCTTGGTATCAAGTCGCCAGAACAGCAGCTCGAGTTTGCAGCGCGCTTGGTTTCACATAGCCCACCAGAGCTGTACTCGGAGCGTTATCGCGTGGCGACCATACTTGCCCGTGCGGGGCTGTACAATGGACATTACCACGGCCCGCAAGGCGTCAATCTGACCGCTGCTGCTGTCATTGCCAACAATTCCATCAGCTTCGACACAGCCAATGCATCAAACGTGCGGAGCTTTACCAATGATTGGAAGCTTTCAATCCCATCCTATCAGGGGAACTTTGGTAAGAATTATGCATCAGCAGCATATGTCGCGCTTGCAGGGTACCAGCAACAGACCACCCGACAGACACTGTATCCGGGCTTTAGGAGCGTCGGCTTCACGTCAGTATTCAACCTTCCACCCAACGGGTCGATGCTTGTGACGTTCAGCGGTAAGCCAAGGCTTCAGTCGCCTGGTTTCTGGAGTTTGTCGGTGTATGGCGAAGACCAGAACTTGGTCCCAAACTCGCTGAGTCGATATGAGGTTGGCGATCGGACGTATAATTTGACCTACCAGGATGGAAGCGGGCAGGTCTATGGGCCGAACGCGAATACTACCCATGATGGCCCGTTTCAAATCCTGGTCCAGCGTGTCGAGCAACAGCCGCCGGCAAATTGGACAAATAATTGGCTTCCGGCATCGTCGACTTTTTCATGGCTTTGTAAGTCTAGTGTTCCTTTGACATGCTTTCGTCTTGCTGACAGCCTGGTAGTGCGTTGGTATGTCCCAACTGAATCCATGACGAACGGAACGTACATCTACCCGAAAGTTGAGAATGTCTCGGCCATAATCTAAGCAAATGTCGCGAAGAAAGCCGTTGCCAATGCCATCGGCAACGGCTGTAGCGCGAGAAGTCAGAGGTTGCCCGCAATAGCCGTAGGAGGACAGGTCGATCAGAAAACAAGATGTGTAGATTGACTTCGAAATCAGTCACGGATGTGTTTTGATCCCGAACCGTGCTCACAGACCCGTCTATCATTTCCTGCTCCAATACTTTCGCTAGCTTCAGCTCTGCGTTCTGCAGTCAAGGTAGTCCGGATTGGCGGCAGCGGCGGATCTGACGGCAACTTCGGCCGATCTTTCGGGTTGCGGATCGACCTTCGTCCTCATCCACCCTCTAGTCCTCTAGAAGCACCAGGGCAACAGCTTTTGATCAGAGCCACGTCATTTGACAAGCATACTTTCAGCGGTAAGCTAATGGCTAGCTCAACATCATTAGCCCGACCTTACGTGTGCTTCTCCACCCCGAATATGTATCGAATTAAGCTCCTGGGCCTGTCTCCACCCACGACATGGATCGACGTCACAGAGCTTTCAAGGCGTCGTTTGATGAAGCTGAATGGGCTTCGGCACGCAGCTGAATCACCCAGCGTCTCCAGGGGAGTCCTGAGTCACGTTCTCTGATACCCTTTTGTGCATCGGGATTTACGAAGGAGCGAGACCGATATTGAGGTTTCACAAGATACTGAATTGACTTCACTGTGTCAAAGATTTGTACATAAGACCTCGTCCAAGCCCCCTCATTGCATTCTTTTTTTCAGCATCATCATCGCAAATTCATCCAGCCTTTCCAGTTAAATACGAACGGTCATTAGAGGCTCTGCTCTACCAACTGAAGACATGTCGACATCGAAGCCTTACTCCGGCTCCATAGCCATCGCGCTCATTCATCGCGGCCTGAATGTAACCATTTACGAGCAAGCACACAAATTCGGCGAGATTGGCGCCGGCGTCGCCTTCAACCCTGCTGCCATTCGAGCAATGGACGTCTGCTCGCCCGATATAACAGAGGTATTCCACAAAGTCCAGACTGGCAACCAAGATCCCGCGAAGCAGAAGATCTGGTTCGACTTCTACAATGCAATGACTGACAAGGAGGTCGGCCAAGAGAAGTGGGAGTTCGACCTTTGCAACGAGCTCGGTGCCAATGGTGTGCACCGGGCGCATTACTTGGATGGAGTAGTCAAGTTGATCCCTGAAGGCGTGACACAATTTGCGAAGCATCTCGACACAATCGAAGAGCTAGCTGATGGAAAGCTCAAACTGAAGTTCCACGATGGGACTGACGCGGTGCATGACGTTGTCATTGGCACTGACGGCATCAAATCTCAGGTCCGCGTATGGATGATGGGCGAAGACAATCCCGCCGCACATCCAACGTACACCCACAAGTATGCGTACAGAGGCCTGATCCCAATGGCGAAGGCAAAAGAGGCGCTCGGAAGCGACTTGGCGGAAAACTCGAAGATGCACTTCGGCCAGGATGGCCATTTCCTGACCTTCCCGATCAACCACGGCGAGATCATGAACGTGGTAGCGTTCTGGACTGATCCAAATGACTGGCCAGACTACAAGCACCTGACCCGCAGATCCGAAAGGGAGAATGTCCGGGAAGATTTCAAGCACTTTGGCGCAACAGTCCACAAGATCATCGACCTCCTCGAGCCGGACCTGGATTGCTGGGCAATCTTCGACACGGGCAGCCACCCGATGCCTTACTACAACAAGGGCAAGGTTCTTGTGGTCGGCGACGCCGGGCACGCTACCAGCCCTCACCATGGTAGCGGTGCCGGTATGTGTGTCGAGGACTGCGCTATCCTCGCTGAGCTTCTAGCTGATCCCAGGGTGGCGGAGCATGGTGACAAGGGCATCATAGCCGCTTTCCAAGCTTACAACGATCAACGGCTGGAACGAACTCAATTCTTGGTTCAAAGCAGCAGGCGATCGGGCGAGCTCTATGACTTCAGGACTGAGCTTGGGAGTGATTTCTCCAAACTCGCAGAGGAGTGTCGGTGGCGGAATGACAAGATCTGGAACGGGCAGGTCAGCGAGTACATTGCAGAGGCAAAAGATCTGCTAGCTAATGCTCTGTCATGAGACCGACGGTTTCATATACGTTAAAGAGGAATTACGAATTTATACTGATCGAACGCGTAGTATCAGCCGGAATATGCCTTGTTGACATGAGTTCTGAGATTGTGCCGTCCCGAATGTGCTATGCTATGCTCCCGTGATATACCTTGATGCCGAATGCGTGTGACAAGAATCCTACGATCCCGCCGCTAGCTTCCAGATACTAACATGATCAGTTCCCTTTCCAATCTCGTGCGCCTTCTCCGCTTTCCAGTGCGCAATCCTCACCATGCCTTCCTCACTCAACGCTCCTCCATTCGCCACCTTCTCGCGTTCCTCCTCACTCAACACAACACGCCCCTCCCCATCATACTCCAGCTCCTCACCCGGTCTACCCAAGTGCGCCTCATACACCACACTGGGCAGCCCCCACGGCGGACCCCCCGTCTTCGGCTCCTTGTACGTCGGAAACTCGACACACACCAATCGCCCGCCCTCCGTCTTGAGCAAGTCTCTCATCCTGGCTGCCCACTTTGGCCTCAGGCCAGGCGGGAACGCGCTCAAGAACGTGTAGTCGTAGACCAGGTCCCACTTCTCTGGCAGGCGAAGCTCTCCCTGGGTCTTCGTCCAGTCGTTGGAAAAGAAATCACCGGTGACGAAGGTCGCGGTGCCCGAGGAGAGTTTTTCATCTCTGACGCGGTACTGGTGAAGGTGCTCCGCGCTCAGTCCCCCTTCGCCTTGATCGGAGCCGAGTTCCTTGAGCCTCTTGAGCTCGTAAGTTTCTTTGACGGCCGTCTCGCTGATCTCGAGCCCGACGGCGTTGTAGCCGTAAGCTTGGAGGAGTAGTACATCGTAGCCGCGCCCGCATCCTGGGACCAGAGCCCATTTGCGGTCGGTCTTGGTGGCGTCCGTGTCCGGCGAGCCGTTTCCGATGACGGGAGTTCCGAGTTGCTTATCTGCAGGAGCCGGAGATGTGAAGGATACGTGTTTCTCGAGAGCTTCGTCGAAAGCTGGGTTTGGCGTCTTGCGGTCGAAGGGAAGGAAGGTGCCTTCTTTCCAGAGGTCGTCCCAGCGCCGGGGAATGTCGGCGTCTGCGGTGCTGCCGAAGAAGGTCTTCAGACGTTCGCGGTCCGGGTTGGCCTGAGCATTTGCTTGAGTTAAGTTTGCGGTAGACATTTTTGGTGAAGTCTGAGATGTGTGAAGTAAGGAGGACAATTGAATAGTTTGGTGACGCAATTTCACACTCAATCTAAGTTCACGGAAAACTCTTCAAGCTGAATTTTGACCATTATGATGCAGTGGAGATGGAGGTTTCATTTCTGTCAGCCATCGGTTCTGAAGAAGGTCCTAGGACACTTGTGGGCCGAACAGCATCACCAGGATATGCACAAGGACGCAAATTTGATGCGAGTCCAGAATGACGATACATTTCGCGGGGCTGCGCAATTCTATTTGGCCTTCCTTAAACTGTTGTAATGCTCTCCCAAGCCGAAACTATGCTTGTAGTATGCTAGCCAACACTCCTTGCCCGGCTGCTCGCCGCCCTCGATCCTCTCGATCCGACCATCTCCCTGCAGCACATTGACAATCAAGCTCCACCTCCTCGCACAAGCCGCAATCTCTAACTGACCACCCCATTCCGCGGTATCCTTGATCTTGCTTGCGTATCCATCGATGCCCTTTGCCATGTCATCTTCGTCCAGGAACGGAAGATAGTCATCAGGGTGCTTCAGCACCAGTGCAGCAACTTCTTGCCTGACGACCTTGAAATCCTCAAGTCCCTGACCGTTGGCTGTTCTTTCGAGTGGAATATCGACTTGCTTGAGCTGATCTGCCATGGCCGCATATAGACAATGCCCATCCGAGCGTACTATGTGCTCAACCAGCCCCTTGGCGGAAATTGCTGCGGATATGACTTCTTGCTCTCGTGCTTTGTAGTCGGTCATTGAAGATGCTTCGTTGGCGGCTTGCTCAGCTGCTGCTTCCTGTTCAGCGGCCCGCCTTGCCAGTCTTGCCTTTGCTCGGTTTGGCTTCTTGCCCTGTTTCGGTGCGCCAGGACTTTCAGACCCGTTCTCGCCACCTTGTTCTGGTATTGATGCACCATTCAACGCTAGTTCCTTGGTAGAGTTTACAAGGTCCTCGTCCTGCTGCTGAGCTTCATCTTCTGCGGGATCATTCGGCTCCTTGCTTGTTCCATTGAGCTCATCACGCTCTCTCTGCTGTCGCTCCTTGAGTTGGCGCTCTAACTGGTCACATTCATCGTTGACTCCTTTCCGTGTCTTCTTAGTGGCCTGTTTCTTCTTCTGTGTGACACGTGCTTGTAGATCGCGTTGTTCCTTGCGATGCCGCGAATCGAGCTCTTCTCGTGTGATGGCCGATGTGGCTGCACCAGACTCGGAAGACATGATTGTGGAGTTGGTGGATAGACTCCTCAATCTGGCTGGACTGAGATTGGTCTGGCTGGCGCGCAGTCAACAATGTAGTGAAGTCCTCGGGGACGTGCAATCTACAGGCGACACTTGTTGACAGATGTTGAGAACGTGTCAAACCAAAGCAAATATTAATCTGAATGCATATATTCTACTGCTTTCTTCTTTAGCTTCGCGACTTCCGAAGCTGCAGGTGCCACGCAAGAAGTCCCTCCTGAAAATTGAAAACCACCAGCTTCTGCGCGACACACGCACTAGACATCGACCTTGACGTTATCTACGCTTATGCTAGAGAGAGGAGCGGTCATCGTAGGGGTTCGAGAATTGTATTGCATCACGTGATGCTGCGGGCGGCGGCCGGCCTCGAGTGCCTGATCGACGCCAAAACTTTTGGAGCTCAGTCCGCTGCTGAATTCGTTTGAGCTCCCCGCAGGTCCTTGCTCTTCACGCCCCTTTCGCAGGACAACCACTACCCAGATACCGGTAATACTCACTCAGCATGTCGTTCGGAGGGCAGACGCCCACTATCATCGTTCTCAAAGAGGGTAAGTCCCTGTACATGCCCGTCGCAAGCTCGCCAGGCACGAGACCAAAATCACACATCTAGAGACTGACAAAGTATTCCAGGCACCGACGCGTCGCAAGGAAAGGGCCAGATCTTGACCAACATCAATGCTTGCATTGCGGTACAGCAGACAATCAAAACCACGCTCGGCCCTTACGGCGGAGACCTGCTACTCGTTGACGAGAATGGCAGACAGACAATCACAAACGATGGCGCTACTGTCATGAAGCTTCTCGATATTGTACACCCAGCCGCGCGGATTCTTACAGACATTGCACGTTCTCAGGATGCGGAAGTTGGCGACGGAACGACGAGCGTGGTGGTTCTTGCCGGCGAGATCCTCAAGGAAGTCAAAGAGCATGTGGAGAACGGTGTCAGCTCACAAACAATCATGAAAGGCTTGAGACGGGCGTCTGCTATGGCAGTCAATAAGATCAAGGAGATATCAATCAAGACAACCGACGGGAACAAGGTTGACACATTGAGGAAGCTGGCGTCGACGGCGATGAACAGCAAGCTCATTCACAGGAACTCGGACTTCTTCACGAAAATGGTTGTTGATGCAGTGCTTTCGCTGGACCAGGACGATTTGAATGAGAAGTTGATTGGTACAAAGAAGGTCCCTGGTGGAGGATTGCAGGATTCTTTGCTGATCAACGGCTGTGCGTTCAAGAAGACCTTCTCATACGCCGGCTTCGAGCAACAACCGAAGAGCTTCAAGAACCCCAAGATCGTCTGCTTGAACGTCGAGCTGGAGCTGAAGAGCGAGAAGGACAACGCCGAAGTTCGAGTGGAGCAGGTCAGCGAATATCAGGCTATTGTGGACGCAGAGTGGCAGATCATCTACAACAAGATGGAGGCTTTGTACAAGACCGGCGCCAAGGTGGTGCTATCACGATTACCAATTGGTGATTTGGCAACACAGTACTTTGCGGATCGGGATGTCTTCTGTGCTGGCAGAGTCAGCTCAGACGATTTGGAGCGCGTTACACAAGCTTGCGGAGGTGTCATTTCAAGCACTTGCTCCGACATTCGACCAGAGCACCTCGGTACCTGCGAGCGTTTTGAGGAGAGACAGATCGGTAACGACCGTTTCAACTTCTTTGAGGGATGCCCTGAGGCGAAGACCTGCACAATGATCCTCCGTGGAGGTGCGGAACAGTTCATTGCGGAGGTCGAGAGAAGTCTTCACGATGCCATCATGATTGTCAAGCGCGCCATCAAGAACCAGAACATCGTCGCTGGCGGCGGCGCCTGTGAGATGGAAATCTCTGCCTATCTGCACCAGTTTGCGGACAGCAAGGTTCACAACAAACAACAAGCCATCATCAAATCGTTTGCTCGTGCTCTTGAGGTCATTCCGCGACAGCTGTGCGACAATGCTGGGTTCGATGCTACAGATATCTTAAACAGGCTTCGCGTTGAGCACTACAGGAACAAGAATGTCTGGGCAGGCGTCGACTTTGACCACGAAGGAGTCAGGAACAACATGGACGCCTTTGTCTGGGAGCCAAGCCTTGTCAAGACGAATGCGTTCCAAGCGGCGACTGAGGCGGCGTGTCTGATCCTGAGCGTCGACGAAACTATCAAGAACCAGGAGAGCGAACAGCCCCAGGCTCCTCAGCGAGGTTTGCCTCCGGGTGCGGCGCAGAGAGCGTTGAGGCCCAGAGGCCGCGGAATGCCGAGACGATAGATATAGAATTCAGCAAAAGCGGACATGAATGAATCAAGGCGCAAAGCCGTTGAATGATCTACACATGTATCTTCATCGCTACTAATGCTGTGAATATGAGCTTGGAGGCTGTTCCTTGAACTGACGTGCCAAAACAAGTGCGCGGAACATGAACAGACACGCATGCCAGTTGCCTCGAAATGGCTTCAAGATGTATTTGCGACGACACAAGCTCTTGGTCGCAGCCCAGTTGCCATCTCAAGTTTGTTTCCTTGATTCCGGGCTGACGGATAAGCAGCTGGCGTAGCGGCACGGTTCAACTGTTCGGTGCAACTTCGTCTCCAATCCTGTTCACAGAACTTCAGCCTCCCATCTCAAGTCCATCTCTCGTCTCAAGGTCCCATTCAAATTTAGCACAAGCCTCGATCTCCTGTCTATCTCATGTCCTGTTATTCCCGCCGTCATCCCGTCAGCGCCGTCTGTTCCTAGTTCAGCCGTGCGCATTACACCGACCATACAGATCCATTTGTAAGCCGACTTTGAAACAAAACTACACTACACCATGGAAGCCTCGAATTCGAAACCGACACAGAAGAGGCGGCGCCAACGATCGCCATCGCCTCGCGCACCGCGCAAGAAATCCTGCGAAGCATGCCGACGAGCGAAAGCCAGATGCAACACCGCGCTCCCGGCGTGCTCGCGATGCCAGCGCAAGGGCGTACCGTGCAACTACGGCGGGACGCGCAACGAGGATGTGCTGCTCGTCGACAACGCGAACAATGTAGACCCAAACGCCATGGTCATCTCCGCCGCGGATTTCGAGGCCGTCAATCTCTTGCTCGAGGACCCCGATGCTCCGTTCGGTCTACAGCCGTTTCGGCCGGTCCAGCTCGTGCCGTTACCGAGCGGAACGGCGGGCCCGCCGCAGGGGAGTGGACGGCAGAGGAACGGAGTTTCGTCTGATGGCAACAATAATAACAACAACAACAACAACAACAATCGAAGCAGTCCGGAGAATTCGCTCTATGGGAGCAATAGCGGTGGTGAAAGTGGGCCGGGCTATCAGACGGGCGATAGCTCGCAGTCGCCCGAGGAGAGCCATGGCAAGTACGCGCAGGATCTATTCATCGACCCAAGCTTCGAGGTGCATGGTAGCACGCCCGCTCCTACGCATAGCGACCCGGAGAACGGAGTTAGACCGTTGCCGTTTCACATGATCACGACGTATCGAGACGACGGGTCGAAGCAAGTGGAGATCTATCCGAACGACAATGGCGAGGAGTACAACCCGAGGTTCTTCGGTTTCAACAACGACTGGTGTCCCCCGGCGTGCACGTTGAGCGCGAACCGGGTCATCGGTGCATTCAAGATCTGGCCGAAGAGAATGGTCAGGGGCGACGACTTGCCACCATTCATCCATCCACACTTTCCGGCGATGCGAGTCTCCCCGATTGCCGCCATGACGAAACGGCCCCTGGGAAGGCAATACTTCGGACAACCGCCCAAACTCCCCGAAGCCCTCGCAAACTGCTCGTCCATCTGCACAATGTTCTACAACAAAACGCCGGAAAACTCGGGCTTCGTGTGGAAGAACATCAAGCGCGAACAAGAACGCATCTCCGCCTCTTACAAGTCCTGGGACTCGCGGCAATGCCTGTCTGCCTACCAAGCGATGTTGATATACTCATTCTGTCGCATCATTGACGGCGAGACGGAGCACAACAACTTCGATATGGCGTTCATCCTGACCATTGGCGAGATCAGCGCGGGATTGTGGAGCAATCAGATGCGTGAACTGCAGGAACGGAAAGTTGACCCGGAGGATATTTCGTGGCAGGATTGGATGCTGGCGGAGTCGGCGTGTCGGACGGGTATTGTCTTCATGTTCATGTTCATCATGATGGGGCTGTACAAGGTGATTCCGCCAACGCAAGGATGCAGGGGCCTGGATGGGATGCCGCTGCCTTGTGGACGGAAGTTGTGGAATGCGAGGGATCAGGAGGAGTGGGAGAGGGAGTATAGGGCGTACAGGGCTTCGAGGAAGGCACAGCGGCCGATCACCTTTGCGGACCTGAGCAGTATGCGTGATGACACGGGTCTCGGATTGCCGCCGGACGTTCGAGCGGACATCGAATCGTGGGCGACCGATCTAGATGAATTTGGTAACTTGGTTCTGATTGGAGGGCTAGCTGGTCCTGGTTCCAAGCTGGAAGACTATAGGAGAAATCACTTGTACGTCGTAGATGATAATGTGGCATGAATGCAAAGCAGACTCGGCAATGCATTACTGAGATGGACTAATCGAGGTCTCGGGAGCCGAGCCATCCTAGAGCGTGGGAATGAAATTAGTCGGGACGAGAAGATGTATGAGAACCGTGGCGCTCATTCCTCCCGCCCGTCTTGCCAACTGCGATACTTGTTAGTAGAGAGCAAGCCCAAGATATAACTCCAACTCACCTCGTGCATTGGAAACAACGCTTTGCCTATACCAAGTTAGCACTTTCCGACCACTAACCGAGATCAAGCCCGCAACTAGTACTCACCGTAGACGAGATGTACTTCCGACAAAACTTGCACTTTATTTGATGCTTGATGACATTATCATGCGAGATCGCCTGGTAAGTCAAGCCCAAGCAATAAAGCGACAGGCCCAAAACCATCATCTGGATGATCTTGTCAAAGAACACCCTTTCAAAGTCAGCGACCAGCTTTTATCAGTGGAGGTTGCTCCCATCGGGCACCAAGTCTCCGATCAGGTTCTTACCCATAAGCGAGCACCAAAGCCCCATCATTCCTCGCCTGGTCAACCGTATTGTAATCGACATACGTGCCATTCGCCAGCCCATTCCCAGGCTTCAGGACCGCGAATTTCTCATCGAGGTTCCGGCTCAGGAAAGGCAGGAGGGATATTGGGGGCAGAATGATGTCGGAGACGAAGGAATTGACGACATCGGTGAATGTCTTGGCAATGCTGTAGTTTCGCGGTCAGAGAGTGGATCTGCAAGTTTGATACACTAGTTAACGTCACGTACATGAAGCTCAGAGCAACTTCGAGGATGTTGTCTCTGAGTACCCAGTCGGTGAAGCCCTCGAGGAAGCTGCGGGTGCGTTGGTAGGCACCTTCGCCGGCGTGGAGGAGGGATTGGCCGCTTTCGGCCATGGTGTGGTATGAGCTGGGCATGCTTGATAGGGATGGTGAAATGCAAGTTGATCTTGGAAAGGCAGTAATATGTCTTTATATGGTTGGAATGGTAGGAACGGCTTTAAGATGCAAGAGAAATGCTAAAGAGCCAAAGGGATGTGAAGCGCAGTTTGGGTGTCTATCCAGACTGTTGCTGTTTCATCGGCGAATTCAGCAAGCGTTGATGAGCAGCTCCATGCAAATCATATCAGTGACAAGGGGGTTGATCTTGCCTAGAGTCTTTGGAGGTTCGGACAGCTACGCCAAGTGCTTGAGGTCGTATTGTATAGACTCAAACAAGCTTCCAGTCCATTGCGGTCACCTGTCCAGAAATGATGTCACCGATGCACGAAGCCAACGCGTTGGTTGCGCCACAATCTGGCAATCACTACAAATCTCGATACTCAGGAAAGGCATGTTCGCATGACCTGCTTCAAGTGAGGTAATGGAGTTGCGAACGAAGGGGCGGCATCAAAAACAGCGATGCATAGATGCGGGTCCTTTGGCAGGGATTCGTCGGGTGTTGGTTGAGCACATTTGACATCCCGTACCACGGAGCAGCTGATAAACCGCTGAGTACAAAGCTGCCACTCCCAGCATTCAGACTTGTATCTTGATTGTGAAATGTCATGAAATGGCTAGACTTGATCTGCAAAATTTCGCTGTGGCTATCTAGCGGCGTGTGTGGATGGACGATGTCTTCTACACTTATTGTCCGCATGTATGAATGCTTCGCCATATTCCATCGTAGATGATACTCAATTCAAAAGCTCGAACGTTAAGTCCAGAATGGACGACTCGCAGTGTCTCAATTCCCGCACAATCAATTTGGTTCATACCTCATCAGCGGCTTCCAAAAGCCCTGTCCCGATAGTGAAAGCTGACGACTAGCTCTTGACTCACAGCCTGGGATTACTCTGCTTTAGCCCGAGCTTCTGCAACTTGACTCGCGGCAACAAGCCAAGCAAGATCAAGACCGAAGCAACAAGCATAGCCCAAAGTCTCATCCCAAGCACATTCTTGTTATAATCGGTCTGCGTCGCCGCACAGACAGTAGCCAATCCCAAGGTCAGAACCACATAGCCACTCATACGGTGATATTTCCAGATGCTCTTTGCTCTCTCCTCACTTCCGTACAGGCTCGGGGTGAAGTACATTGTGAACCCGACGCCCGCCTGCAAAAGCAGGATGATGTATGTCGTTAATCCGAGAATGGCATGTATGCTCTCGAAGTGAACTCCGTTATGTGCGCTCTTGTTGTAGTAGATCATCACAAACGCCGCCAGATATCCTGCGAATGCCAAGCCGTTCAGTGACCCGTGGACTACTGCACCGACCCGTTTCTGCGCGGGCGTGTGTGTAGGCTGAAGGACGAGTGCGGCTTGAACGGCCAACAGAGCTGCCAAGCTGTTGAGCAGGGGATGCCCGCTGAACGGCCAGATGATGTCGTGTGTCCAAACAGCAGCCCATACCGTGGCGGTGAGGATCAAGATACCTGCTTGTGCGAGAATGGCGGTGCCAGTGATAAGATTGTATCCCATAGGCTTGGAGCGCTCTTGAACTTGATCACCAGGCTGTCCGAGGAGGGGCTCATAGTCCTCGGCGCGGGAATCATCGGTGACGGGTGGCCCGCCGGGAACGCCAGTAGCGGAAGCCATGTTCGAATTGCGAGTCGGAGGATTGGTGGATGGGGCTGCAGGAGAGCGCGAGCGAGAGCGGGCTTTGAGGGTTTTAAGGTGCAGGCTGCTCATCGGAGGAGGGAGGGCGAGGAGAGGAGCGGGATCAGATGGTATGAAAAGCGATTAGACGTGATTATCAATCTTGGTGACGTGGACGGTGTCGAGGGTGGTCCGGCGGTTGAATGCGAGGGATGGGCAAGGTGGAGGACGAGGTCGATGGCACCATGGTTTAACGAGCACGAAAATAGCGGCCGAATTGCCGCAGTCAGCATGGAAGCGTGCTGTGCCATTCGAGGAGAGGCAACGCTAGCCTCGTGGGAAGATGGACTGCGGTGAGAGTGGGGTTTGCTCGATTCGCGTTAGGATTACGGAGCTTGTTGTAAGGTTTTCAGCCGGCTTCTGATTCGCCGACGGCGCCGAGCTTGGCTTCGAGCTTGCTAAAGCTCGATTTATTCTTTCTGCACTTTTGGCCTCAAAGATCGAAACATCGAAAGTCGTGATATCACTTTGCAGCTAGCACTTCATATCGCTGTCCTCGTGCCATCTTCACCTTCATCGTCTCATATCAGCTGACGCCTGTCTCCGCCTTCAGCGCAACAACGGCTTTTACTCCCTCCGCGACGACGCGTCATAGGCGACCGCTCCATCTTCTCCTCATCAGCAGCCACCATGCCGACCCGTGCAGGCCGTGTGCGACCTATTGAAAAGTTTGCTGCCGACGTCGCCAAATGCCCTACCGAACTGGCTACTTATGGCAAATGTGTCGTTGCTGACTACAACTCGGTTTCCAAGGATAAATGTCTGACGGAATTCATGCGTCTCAAAGATTGCTATTTGGTGAGGATCTACCCACGGACTCACAAAATACACAGCTAAACTAGGCAGAAACACGCAAAACAGAAATAGACTTTTGTTTCATCAGAAGTCGTTGGCCGAAATTTAATCCCATCTAAGAATGCTGTGCACGAAAGCAATACGCCGAGCAGCGAAAATGCCGGAACATCTTATACTGAACGTCCTCATGTTCCTGGACCACAGACTGAGCACGCTCTCATAACCTGACCAGACGGAGAAGGAACGTGGCCTTCTCAATCTCTTGTTCCTCCTCCGCAATGAAGCCAGGCTCCTTTTCAGTTGGTGCCGCGCCACCTGCAGCAGTCATGACGTGTTTGTCCAACGGTCTCTTCAGCACCTTCTCGAAGGATTTGCTCTCCGTCTCGAAGATGTCTTCAATGCCCGTATTCTCTGGGTCGCTAAGTACTCGATACTCCATTTTGATGTCGTCGGTCGGGACCAGGCCACTCTTCTTTCTGAGCTGCTGGACTTTGTTGACGATGGCTCTGGCAATACCCTGTCGCGCAAGGTCAGGGTAAATGTGCGCATCCAGGATGGTGAGGACATCATTGTCAGTGTTGGGCTCCAGATCTTTGTTGTCGTCAGATGATTGAAGACCGCGCTTGACGATGAGATCCTCAGAGAGCAGGTCGATACCATCAACGGTAATCTTACCAGACTGCACAAAGTCTTTGATGGAGTCACTGTCAACGTTTGGCAACGCTTTCCTGACCTTCTGTGCATCCTTCTTCAACTTCTTGCCAAGCGTTGGCCAGTCTGCACTACAGCTATACTGCACGCCCCACTTTTCCTCGTCGGAACTTCGAACAATCTCATTCACGTTGAGCTCCTCTTGGATGTACTGCTGGAGACTTTCCACGTCTGCCAGATAGCCCTCATCAGCGTGAATGACGACGAGCGTCTTCAGCGGCTGCTTGAGACCAATCGTCCGGCGTTCACGTGAGACGCGGCCGAGCTCAATGATGGTCTGCATGCGCTTGACCCGGCGTTCAATGTCCTCGTCGAACAGCTCTTCACGTACCTCTGGGAACGGAAGGAAGTGTACACTGCGCATATCTTCGCTGTGTAAGTCTTTAGGATAGAATGGCAGAAGTCGTTGGAAAATGTTGTCGGTAAGGAAAGGCGTGAAAGGAGCAAGAGCGCGGACAATGGTGAACAGAACTTCGAACAAGGTGTTCAGAGCATGCTTGGTATCTTCAATGCCATATTCGCCCTTCAATCGCCGTCGGTTGAAGCGGATATACCAATTTGTCGTGTTGTCGATGGACTTGAGTAGCTCTGGTACCACTGTGAAGAGGCGGTATTCTGCCATCTCGCTGTTGATAAACTTCAGTAACGATTGGATCGAAGCCAGGATCCATCGGTCCATGACGTTCTCGTTCGTTGGGCCGGCCTTCGGGTCGAACTCGAAGTCGATGTTCTCCACCTTTTTAAGCAGGCGGACTTGATCCTCGAAGAAGCGGAAGCTGTTCCAGAGTGGAAGCAGAACCTTGGCCACGATCTCCTTGACACCGGCCTTCTTGAATCTGAGATCGTCGCCTCGCACAACAGGCGAGTTGATCATGTACAAGCGCAGCGCATCGGATCCAAACTCGTTCATGAGCTCGTTCGGATCGGGATAATTCTTCAGACGTTTCGACATTTTCTTTCCATCTTCTGCCAGTACTGTGCCGTTGACAATGCAATTCTTGAACGGCATGATGCCTTTGAGATGTGTGCTGAGCGCAACAAGTGTGTAGAACCATCCTCGCGTCTGGTCCATGCCTTCCGCGATGAAGTCACCTGGGAATGATGCTTCGAACTTCTCCTTGTTCTCGAAGGGGTAGTGCTGAGAGGCATACGGCATGCTGCCAGACTCTACCCAGCAGTCGAAGATCTCCTCAATTCGCTTCAGGGGCGATCCGCCGTTTTTGCTGGGTATGGTGATGTGATCAATCTTGTCGCGATGTAGATCGGTGATGTCTTCTTTTGTCCCACTAAGGTCCTTCAGCTCCTGGATACTGCCAATGCATACAATCTCAGAGAGATCTTCGTTTGCCCAAATCGGGATAGGCGTTCCCCAGTAGCGATTCCTGGAAATGTTCCAGTCACGTGCGTTCTTGATCCAGTTCGCGAATCGCTTGTCCTTGACATTCGACGGCACCCATCTTGAGCCTGCAATGTTCTCCAACATCTGAGGAATGATTGGGGGGATCTTGATAAACCACGAAGGAACAGCCTTGTAGATCAGTGGCGTGTCGGACCGCCAACAGAATGGGTAGCTGTGCATGTATTGACTGTCGAAGACGACGCGATTCTGACCCTTCAAATATTTGATAATAGCTTTGTCAGCTTCTTTGACGTGTACGCCCTCGAAGTCTGGTACCTCGGATGTGAATTTTCCATGCATGTCAACAGGGTTCGGAGGCAAACGCTCGGGACTGATAACACCTGCCTTCATGGAAGAGTCATAATCGACCTCACCAAAAGCCGGTGCTTGATGAACAATACCGGTACCACTGTCGTCTGTAACAAAATCTGCATTGTAGAGATGGAAACCATGGTCCTGGAAGCGGTCTTTGAAGTACGAGAATGGCGGCTCATATTTCTTTCCATTCAAGTCCGAACCCTTGATTTTTTCTAACACCTTATATTTCGCCTTCTTCGGGTCCTTGTAGATCTGACTCAGACGAGACTCCAATAAGATGTAGTTGCGGCCTGACTGCTCGTCTTTGATCTTGACGTACTCGAAGTTGGGATTCGCGGCTAGCGCAATGTTGGATGGCAGTGTCCACGGGGTTGTTGTCCACGCCAGGAAGCCAGTCTCAGGATCGTCGACCAAGGGAAAGAAGCATACAACAGAAGGGTCTTGTACGTCTTTGTAGTTTTGTGCCGCCTCGAAATTGCTCAAAGGTGTGTTGAGGGCCGTCGAGAACGGCATGACCCTGTAGCCCTGATACACCATACCCTTGTCAAAGATCTGCTTGAATACCCACCATACGGTCTCCATGAATGTGGGTTGCATCGTCTTGTAGTCGTTGTCGAAATCGATCCAGCGACCCAGCCTGTCAATAGTTTGTCTCCACTCCGTCGTGTACCTCATGACAATGGACCGGCATTCTTCATTGTATGCCGCGATTCCCTTCTCTTCAACGATGGCCTTGGCGGACTTGCCAAACTTCTTGTCGATCTCGAACTCAACAGGCACTCCATGCGTATCCCAACCGAAGCGACGCTCAACGTGAAAGCCTTTCATCGACCAGTATCGCGGCACAATGTCCTTGATTGTCGACGCCAGAAGGTGACCATAATGAGGCAGACCCGTGGCAAAGGGTGGTCCATCGTAGAACGTGTATGGTTTGCGACCTCTCGAAAGTTCTATCTGGCGCTCAAATGCCTTGATCTCTTTCCAGCCGTTGAGTATTCTTTCTTCCTCCTCGGGAAAGTTGATGGAACCCATACTGGGCGGCAACTTTTGCGGGCAAGCCCCTCAGTCGAAGTTCACCCGCTTGCAATCCCAGAACACGCTCGTAAGTAGGCTGCTGCTTTTGACGCAAGAGCAACAAGATGAAACAGCAACTTTCTTATGCTCTTAGTTTGCAAAGACAACAGCTGCGTGAGCGGTAGTTGAGCTTGAATGACTCACGCCGCTGCTGGCGAAGCTAAGTAGACAATTGCGGGACAGAAACATTTACGATGGAGCTGCACGTTGATTGGTGAAAGCCATCGGAGTTGTCTCCAAACCCTAAATTAGCTAAAGAGCTCTCGCATCACCTGTCGAGTCAAGCTTTCTATCTCCGACTCATGGTCGAGTTCAGCCGCATCAAAACCTCAAGCATGATGAGATGACGCATCTTGATTTCATGCTCGAAATTCAAACCCACAGAATAAGACACTCTTCATGTCAGACTCCGATCTACTCCACGATGACCGCAAGAGCTGCTACATTGGCTTCAACGAGTGCAAAGCCCAAATACACCTTGACTTCGGGGACTGAAACCTGCCAACTCCTTTCGTCAAGGCCAACGCTTGAAAAGCGGCCAGCTTCCCGAGACATTCTGCGTGAACGGGCGCGAATAAGTCGTGCGATCTCTCGCTCCACCGGCCCTTGTTGAGTTGTTTCGTGCCCCGTCGTACTGCTAAGTTCAGCTCGAGATTCGGACAGGCCGATTTGACCCTAAAGCACTTCGTCAGCCTCTTTGCTTGTGGTCACAGGTGAATCTTCGAGTCTTTACTTCCACTCAGCGTTCTTCAGAGAAATCCAGCTAGGTAGGGGTTTCGTCTAATCTAATGCAATAGCCGAGGCCTCGTGTCTCCATCATTATAGGCTTCAAGTTTGACGATTCCTCGAACCCGCGTGCGGGTCCTTCGCGCCGCAATGGGGTGAGTCAAGGAATCATTATTATCGTCCACTTATGTTCATCGCGCCAGGCAATCTTAGTGTCGCCTTGACTTGGTAATATTCACACGGCCCTCGAACAACCGTTTACAGTGAAAAGATGGCGAATCTGTCGAGAGCAGGCTCGGAACAATATCTGATCAGGTGACACCAGAACGGTTTCGTCTGTTTCGCCTTGATAGCTGTACGGGCCGGGGCTTAATCACTTCCGCACAGACACAGATACTCCAGTCGAACTATTAGGGGTCGGACGGAAGCTCAAAAGTTTGCTGGGCTGTCTCTCGTCGACCACCCGGACTCTGTACAACGACCCATGAGCAATTTTGGACAATCTTGAAATAGGGCGATGGCCAAGTCTTGAGACAGGTCATACACTATGCCACGAAGGCCCGCCAATTCCGCTGCGACGGCCTCGGGACCTTGACGAGTGTCGGTACAGGCCGCCTCTGGACCTGCAACCTGGCTTCACACCGATGCTTCGTGCGACGCAACCATCCACCGCGCTATCAATGCTTAATCAGTCAGGAAGGTGCTGACGCAGAGCAGCATTGGCCGTCACTCTGTTTCAATTTGCTACAGCAGCAGTGGTTTCGTATTGGCTGGTGGAGCGCTGAGCCTGTGGCGAAAGGAGCTGCGGGGCAGGATCGAGTCACAAAAAGTGATCATGCAACTCATCCCAAAGATAGGTCTCAGACTCGTCTCCGAAAGCTCCCGTTCGTCTCTACGAAGCTCGAGAGTGGGAACTTTGTGTCACCACGCGTTGCGAAGGATTGAAGTGGTGGTGGACATCAGACTCGGCTTGCGTGGCTGATATCACTCGATCCAAGATGCAGATCGATGGTGTTGCTCACCCCCCACACACAAACGATCACAAGCTAGTGCATTCGATCAGAGTATGCAATGGGTGGGCAGTGGCAGCCAGGTGCGAATTTTCGCAGACAATTCACACTCACACGTTAGGCTCGGCAAGCTGCAGGTGCTAGCCCGGCAAGCTGCACACGTGCACCAGCCGAAACACCAGCGAACAAAGAATGAACGCACGCCCTGGTCAGAAGGAATCCTCGATGGTGCTATCCTTACGGACGATTGACTGTGCTGGTGCCAGTGTGGCTGATGTGTTTCTGCAAAGATTCCATGGCACAAGCTCTTGGACAGTCTCAAATTTAGCTGCATTTCGTGCTTCAGCCTCAGCAGTCAGAGCTAGGTTTGAGATTGGAGTCGCGAGGGGCACATCTGGCATGTCAGAGCGGAGCCAGCGCACGATGCCTTTGGGACGGTTCCGCTTCCAGGATGGCATTTCCACAGGCGCCGGCTCTTTGGATGGATCCCGCTGCAGGACTCCCGTACCGTTATGGCTGTTCCCTGGAAATCCACGGCAGTGGCCGCCGGCCTGAATGTAGCAGGGCTGGCGGATCGCGTACCTCAGCCTCCTCAGTATCAACATTGTCCGCAGGAAAGCATCCGAAGGGTTGCTGGAAATACGTTTTCTATTGTGTGTACTACTATGACTGCTGCTGATTGTCGTGATTGCTCATTTGGCAAAGCGATATTGGGCAAGCAGCGACGAGATTGTCACAAATCAGGTTATAAGGCGTCGGGTGCCGTTTCTTCACACCGCTCGTCGTCTTCTCGCATAGTCACTTCTTCCTCGACACGTTCCCGACACCAAGTCAGAGACATTGCGTCGATCTAGAAGCAGTCAAGCAGCCCAGTCACCAGTTCCGGTGCGGCTCTCGCTCACCGCATAGTCTCAACCCCGTCCAGTGTCTGGATTTCCGCATCATCTTCTGCATAGGTCCGCGCCGAACGCATGTCCTAGTCAAAGCTGCCATCTTCTCTTTGTCGCTGGCTTTGAACCCGTCTGTGAAGGTGGTCCTCATAGGCTACTAGTAGTGTTTGGTCGGCCAACGCCGTTCACCGCTCACGAGCATTGAGAGCCGCCCAAGAGGCTATCTAGCTAAAACCCTTGACAGTGGACAGGCTTTTCTTTCGAGCTAATTTCCTCGGTCTATCCTGATCATCTACAAGTACCAGATTCCGAACCAGTACTCAGTACAGAAACACATCGCTTGTACCATCCCCTTCGCATTCAAGTCAATCCTCCCGCCATTCTCCAGGAAATTCAATCTGACGGCACGATGATGAGCTTGGCCTCAATGCTGAACCCTGTCGATGACCAGGGTTTGCCGAGCCCGGCAACTACACGAGCTACCGCTTCCGCTACGCCCGAGCCGTACCCTCCAGCTAAGAAGCAGAAGCTCGCAAAAGATGCTCCTATCTTCGCAAAAGGCGAGCCCGTTGGCAAGGTGAACTTCCCGCCTTGCGAAATCTTCAATGTTCATGAGAAGGAAAACATGAGCAAGCACGAAATCTTCCCGAACCCGTGCCGTATCATGGAATATCCACGCCACATTCCTTACAGCAGCGACAAAAAAAGTTTCTTACAAAAGACTGGCAGAGACTCTTTTGAAGGTTTGTCACGATGCCCAGATTTCTTATCCTTGACCAGCAGCTGATGTGGCGCAGTCTTCCAATACACCTTCAGGATCCCTGGGAAGGATCAGCCGTATGTAGTGATGTGGGACTATCAGATCGGCCTCGTCCGCATCACTCCGTTCTTCAAAAGTTTGGAGTTGCCAAAAGTATTTGTTTTCATCCGATTGTGCACCTGTTCCAACCAATGCTAATTGTCTCCAGACAATTCCAGGCAAGATGCTACAGTCCAACCCAGGCTTGAAAGAAGTTTGCCACAGCATCACTGGTGGAGCTTTGGCGGCACAAGGTTGGTTGGCAGACCGCTTTCATATCAAACTGTATACTCACACTCCTAGGCTACTGGATGCCGTTCGATGCAGCAAAGGCTGTAGCAGCCACCTTCTGCTGGCCCCTCCGACACGCGCTGCTACCGCTTTTTGGCCCAGACTTTGCCAACAAATGTGTTCCCATGGACAGCCCATTGTACAAGCGAATGATCATTGAGCGATCAATCATCGAAGAATGCACCCGGGAGGCAGCCTCTTACCCGGCTTTATCCCCAGCTCCTTCATTCTCTACACTTTCTTCGGCCCCTCATTTCACACAGCCACGCTACGATGTTTCCAGTCCCCGCTCGACGAACAGCCATGTTGACTATCCCCGCCGTCGGTGGAACACGCCAGCCAAGCTCGAGCTTGATCGCCGCAACGGCATGTTCTCTCCAGCACAGACGAAGCACCACATCTCCCCCCGTTCTGCCACCACACTCAGGGTCAATACAACCATCCCAAGATCACACCCTGTGATTCGCCTACCGTCTCCGAAAACCTTGAGAGCAAGCCACACACTGATTGACGCATGTTCAGCGCCTCCGAACAGTCCGACTTCGCCAGAAGACGAGTCAGACTCAGAAATCAGTCCTCGCACTACGTCGGTGAGACTAGCAAACATTCGGGACGAGTCCGTGGCGGACGAAATGGACATCACTTGCGATGAAGGCGGTCGAGACCGGCTGAGGCAGATGGATCCGCGCGGACCTGAGATCAAGGCTGCGTGGCAGCTTCTGCAACTTCACATGGCCGACGCAAGCATGCGGGATCGCCAAGCAAGCCCGCCACGCGGAACCAAGCGCAGGGCATCAACGTAAATACAATCCAACACAAATGGCAAGTGCAAAAGGACAACAGGCAGTGCTTCGGGACATTGGCCGGGTGTTTGGATGGAAAATGACAGCGTATTGCTGCTGGACAATCATGATTGACGAGACACGAGCGAGGTGCAAATTGGTCGCACATGAAGTAGATGATTCGGATGGCACGGGCGAGGCTGGGTTTGTTTGATTAGTTCCGTATGCTTTGCGTCTAATGGTTTATTTGTGTCACACGAGATACCCGTCCTATTAGTCCTGAGATCATGCAAGCTGGATTCAGGGTCCAACGGCCGGTGGTTGTTCGAAACGTTAGTGTTATCCCTCGATGCAGGTTGTCGTCCTTCGTGCATGGTGTCGAAGTGGTCCAGCAATGATGCAGTTGGCGTAGCACAGATGCAATATCAACCAGGCCCTTAACACATTTCGAGAGGGACCCCTGTCCTGCGCTGTTAGCTGGTAACACAGGGTATACTACTCCTGCATCACACTTCAATCTTGATTTGCCTACATGACGGTACGCCACTGGTGTGCGACAAGACATGGTGATCCATGACACGATGTGATTATCGGACGGTGTTGGCTGCTAGCAAGCAATTTTTACAAGCTGGACCGTCAGGCGGCATCAATCCTCGCAAGCACGATGGTGCGGAATGTGCTCGCCATCAGGACTCGAACGTAGGTATAAGTATTGCTTCAGAGGGAATTTTAGGCAAGCCAAATCACCACAGAAGCAAGTCGTGTGCAAATGTGCGATTGATAGGTGTTAAAGAAGAGAAAAAAAACCAGTATGGTTCAGCTGTTACGATGACAGAGTCAAAGTCGATCGCAACCAAAAAGCAACAAGCTAAGGTTTCTGGTGCTTCAAACCCAGTTTTTGGGGGCACCGGGTTCAATTCCAAGTCAAGGAGCGAGAGAATGCTTCTTTTGCTGCTATTCGCAAGGCGAGTTGGGTTTGAGCTCCGGGAAGGCTGGAAGGGCCTGGCAGTAGGTGAATCAGCTCAAGTGGAAGTGGAAGCCGCCGTGAAGCTGGCACAGCCCATGACACAACTCTCCCAGAGTCAAGGCTTTGTATGAGGATAGGACACCCATCATAAGCCTTCTCAGCTTCCCCTTTGCCATCGAGTCGTCTGTGTCTGGTTCGTGTTTGTCAACGCCAACCGTCTTTACGGTCTCGGCAGACTCGTGATGGTGGAGCGTCCTCCAGGTCCACGTGTAGGGCTACAGCGCACGCAACCACCGAAGAAGCCATCTTGAGTTGACTCGAGACTCAGCTCTTCGCGTCTTACGCTACCTGCGTTCGCTGTGCCGGACAGTCGTGCCCACGCTGCCTCGACGCAATTCTTGAGCGGCTTCACACCGTGCGTGCAGATAGACAACAAGCGCTTTAATTAAGGCCGATAGCCCGATAGCCTTCGAACAGTCGATATTACAGTGAATGGTCACACACTGAAAGGTTCTGGAAAAAACTGTCCGGATGGATCTCCTTTGTTTCAATGGCACACTAAATTCGAGCAGTACATAAGCGGGCTTGGAGGCCAAATGACCACCACATCGAAGCGACTCAAATGAATGTAGATCAAGCAAAGGCCACGGTAGTCATATCAAACCTAACTCCCATATCCTCAACCATCAAGTGCTGCCTGGCACCAAAGTGCACCCGAGACGATGTTGCATGCCTGCCGAGACGTTTCGGAGGCATTTAGCGGCCCCAAAAGCTGACCTTGGTGCTTCGCAAATGCTGCTTGTTTGGCCGGTGAAGCCAAGGAGGACTTGAAGGGTAAAAGGACGCATGCTGAGTGTCATTGCAGATAAACAATCCAGCTCAGGTGATAAGATGTTTCACATGTGGCTGTGATTCGGCCACAGGAGTGGCGTCAGCGCATGCGGCCGGTGAGGTGATTGACGAGTCGTTGTTGCTCCGTTGATCGCTTTTCGTTAGCGGCGAGCCGTGGCGCGTCTCAGCCGGGACCCAATGACAGTCCGAGCTGTGCGTGACGTTATCAGCTGTGTCGCGCTTGCTCTGCCTGCCTGCTCGCCCGCACTTACTCCTAGTACGTAGATTGCAACAGAATTCAAGTTTTCTGCATGACTGCATTGAAGCACCACCTTTTCCTCCCAGCTTCGCCCTCTACACCTTCTCCCATCTAGACATCACAACTACCGCCCCTCACAAACTATGTCGGACCTTCCTCCCCAACTCGGCGAGATTCGTGGCACCTCAGAGTTCCAGGTTCCGCTCACGCAAACCAGCGCGACCACCGCAGCTCCTTCCACCACAACCACATCCGAATCCCCTGCTACTGCCATCGAAAACGCCAAACAGACTGTTGTCAACTGTAAGGTACGAATATCCCACCTCACGTCGTCTCTTTTTCAAAGTCGGCTCAAGACTGACCACCTTCCTAGCACCCCTGTCACAGCTCGCGTGATCTCAAGAATTAACCCCCTCCAAGCTGCTCAGGCCACCATGGAGACCATCGCCAATCACCCTATCACTCAGAATGTCAAGGATGCTGCTTTGAACGCCAAGGACACGGTTGCTAATGGTTTGGTATGCAACTATCTTGATCTGTACCGGTATCAAACAATGCTAACCACTCTCCAGTGAACCCGAGAGTGCTCACCCCTGACCCCCGGTTAACAAATGTCAGGACCCGTTGCCCAAAACGTCAAGGACCAGGCAGGAAAGACTCAAGCAGAAGCACAAAGCCTTGCTGCCTCCAGAAAAGTCCCAGACACTCAGACGGCTACTGGCCAGCCTTTGACACACTATCACTCCTTCTTCTACAGCTTGTTGGCGGTACGTTTGAACAACTGGAAGAGTGGGGACTGTGGCTAACAATAATAGTGGGAGCATCCGCGTGTGACAGCCATCTCCTATGCCACTATCATCACATCGATCTTTATCCTTCGCTATGTGCCGGTCCTGCGCCTCACGTTCAAGGTGCTTGCCTATAGCTTAGGCTGTAAGTACCAACTCTACTTGAAGACTCGGTTGTGAGAGCTGACAATCATAGCTGCGGCATTGCTTGAGGGTGCAAGTCAGGCACTCCTTTCTCAGAGCATCCTTGCGGCCGTCCGCCCCAAGAAGTACTTCGTCCTTCCTCGCGAGACACTCGAATCCACGCTTGAGGATGTCGAGCAATTGATGAACTTCTTTGTCATCGAGTCCCAACGCCTGCTCTTCGCCGAGGATGCCTCCAAGACCTTTGTTGTAAGTGCACCGATCTCTTGGTTTTTGCAAACAAAACTGACTCTCATAGGCTTTCTTGGCTTCCTTCTTGGCCTACTGGTTGATCAAATTCACCCCGGTCTGGGGCCTTTCATTGATCGCCGTCACCACCATCTACTTCGTGCCATTGATCTACATCACTAACAAGGAGGTGATTGACGAGCAGCTGGCGCAGATGAGTAAGATCGTCAACGCCCAGACTGCTCAGGTGAAGGATCTTGCTGCACAGCACACAGCACAGGCCACAGAGTCAATCAAGGGCTATGCGGGTGATCTTTCCGCCCAGGCATCGGAATACATTGGAAGTGCTCGCCGCAGCATCAGCCCTGCTGCTACGAAAGTCTCCAACACTGTAAAGGCGGCTGGAGACAAGGTCAGCGAGACGGTCACCGCAAAGGACTTCCCCACAGCTCCGAAGCAGGAGCCAACTGGTGTCATAACTACCGCTGATCAGGTGAACGACGAGCCGACCAAGATCGCCACCGGCATGCCAGCTACTTAGGTTGAAGAAGCGGCAATCGAGCACGTTGAGGCGGAGCCATTTCAGCCGCTCCATCGGGAAGTAACTTGGACGGGAGCCGACAGCTACGAAGAACAACTATGGCTGACGGGACAGAACGCCACGGGCAGGAATTGATACTGGGAATGGTTAGAATGGCATGGATACAGGTACACTACACGGTATAATGCGATCAACGAGCGTTAGCATGCACGTGCGGTATGAGCTTGACTTTTGATGGACGAAGTGTGGAAAATTAGTTAATGCGTATTGTGATTCCGCTGGACTCTTGAACGATTCTTGCGGGTCTCTGCGCCGGCGCTACCTAGAATGAAGCTGTGAATGAAAGCACCTTTTAGTGATAATGTCACTGATTCAAACTGTATTGTTCTCCGCAGAGCTGGCAAAACTGGCAAGTTCTGCTAGTCCTCGTCATCCCATCCAGAAAAGACGGCTTTTGAGTCTTGTGGTGCTCCAGCAGCTGCCTGTTGTTGGGCTGCTGGAGCAATCTGCCATGCATCGTCAGTCGGCTCCATGTCCGCATTTGCCTTCTTTCTGGCAGCGGCCTCGGCCGTTCTGATTGCAGCCTCTTCCTCGGCCTTCATCTTTCGCAGCACGTCGGGTGCGTTGCCTGGGTATAGCTTGAGCGCACTCGCTTGAATGAAATGTTCGCTCAGCCACGGCACGTAGGGGCTGTCCTTGCTCGGATCCAACCATCTCTGCTCCGCCTCGGTCAATGCGTTCAGTCCCGCATTCCGCTCCGCCTCCTGGCCTTTTGCTTCCCCGGCAGTATCTAAGCTGATCGCCTGTGATGCACCGGGCGTGATCGGCTCCGGGCTCGCTACCGCCGTGACCGGCATCTTGACAGGCGAGACGGACCCCTCAGGCGACCCAGCCGCCGTCACTCCCTGCATCTGATCTCCAGAAAGCCCCATCGCCGCTCCCGCCGCAGCAGCGGCCTCCTCTTCCTCTTTCCGAAGCACGGACGGCGGCTTGAAGTTTGCCGGCGGCAGAAACGTCGCTGCTACCAATCCATAGTCAATGACCTCCTTCACCGACACCAATCTTGCCTGCCCGCCTCGTCGCTCCGTCTTTGCGGCATGCAGGGATGCCTGGCGAATCGATCCCCGCAGGTCCGCGAGTGCTTTCAGATTTGTGGTCAATTGCACGTCGAGGGAGCTGGACGCGCTGCGCAGGGATTGCAAGTGTTGGTGGTTTCGTTGATGTCTAGCCAAATCGGTTATGCTGCCACGGAGGGAGTCATTCGCGGCAAGGAGCTCTTTGGCGTGTTCGGGAGAGGGGTTGTAAGCTGAGATGGAGCGGGTCAGCTGGCCCAGAGAGCGATCTATGCGGTCGAGCTGCTCTTGCAATTGGGCTTCCATGGTGGCCACTGGCGGTGGGGTGTTGTGATTGAGATTCCAATGCCGCCGCAAGCAGCAGACGAGACGGAATGCTTCACACGAAAGTAAATAGCATGGAAGATGCCGATCCTGATTGTCAGCCGGATTTATGCGATGGAGATATGGGCAGTGGCTCAACTCGTGGACAGTCCCTTGGTCGGACGCCTCGCTTATGACGCCAGCTGGGGCGCAGTCGTTCGGCGGAGCGACGAGGCGCCACGCATCACTCACTGTCTGCCCGTGCTGTGACTGCCGCCGCCCAGCTGCATTCAAGGACGCTTCCAACTCAGCCGGCCTGCTTTGAAGTCCTCGTCGTCGTCCTCCCCCTTCCCACTAGTTTTAGCTTTGCCTACCTATATCCTTCATCATCGTTTTTCCCTTTCTTCACAAGCTTCCACCAAACAACCTCGCTACGCTCGATCTTGCGTCGCACGTCCGCCCTCATTCCCCTCCAAACTCGATAGCCTCCCGGCTCCGAACCCTGTTCTAGATCGAAGGCTTTTTTGACATCATCCTAATTTTGGAAACCAAGCACCTTCTTTCGGGGCACCACGCACAAAGGACGTCTCTCTGTTCTGCAACAATAGACGATTCCCAATCTCCCCGTCTTCGATTCGATTCGGTTGCACGCTTGCGACCCCACCTGTCAGCTGCCTGGCCTGAGATCGAAGTCGAAACGCAAACAAATCAGTCAGCCAACGGGAAATTTCACATTTTCGCATTCACCAAAGGCTTGCCGGACACGACATTTGAATTTTATCAGACTCGCGAGATCCCAAGCCTTGCTTTGAGTGCAGACGGTTGGAGTACAAGGAAGATCGTCCTTGACGCATTATCAGCATGGGGAATTCGTAAGCACTACTCCGTTTCATGCTGCTGTCAATCTGCTTTTGGTGAAGGAATCCCGCCTGTTGCGGATGCACGTCATAGTTTGAATGCGGAGAAGATCCGAAGAAGGCAGATGCTCGATGGAGGTTTTGGGGACCTTTGAGGTGATTCGGACAACCGAGCATGCGGTCCAAAGCATCAGCCTGCATCGAAACTACCGACCCCCTGGACATGTCTCGATGTGAAGTACACGGGCGACGAGTGGTTTGGCCGAGCTTATGTTGCCATTATTGCCAACAGAATTCGCAGAAAATGCACAAAAAGCCTGATCATGAAGGATCTACACGCGTTTCTCTCAAGCTTTCCAGGATTCAGATTCTTTGAAACGGTGCTATCAAGCTGACAGGCGCAAAGACAGTCAAAGCTCTCGCAGAAGGAGCTACTACAGCTCCAAAAGGAGACAAAGTTCGACAAGAAGGAGCTACAGCAGTGGTATAAGGGTACGTCTTTCGAATTTATTCTCGTAGAGGTCCTGGCTAAGCCTCTCCATTTGCGCCTTCGATACTAATCATGTCTAGGTTTCAAGAAAGATTGCCCGTCAGGGGAGCTTACAAAGCCCGAATTTCAGCGCATCTATCGTCAGTTTTTTCCGCACGGTGACCCCTCGCAATTCGCCGACTACGTCTTCAACGTCTTCGACGTCGACAAGTCCGGTAAGATCGACTTCAAGGAGTTCATCTGTACGCTGTCGATAACGTCACGCGGAAAGCTCGAGGACAAGCTGGACTGGGCTTTCCAGCTGTACGACATTGACGGCGACGGCAAGATTACATACGATGAGATGCTCAAGATTGTCGAGGCCATGTACAAGATGGTGAGTACAGATGCTTCCGCTGTACTAAAATGGGTTGTGCTGACAAGCTTGTAGGTCAGCTCAATGGTCAAGCTGCCGCCAGACGAGGACACGCCGGAAAAGCGTGTCAAGAAGATTTTCAAGATGATGGACAAGGACGAGAACGGCTTCTTGGACAAGGAGGAGTTCACCGAGGGAAGCAAGCGTGACGAGACGATTGTTTCGGCGCTCTCGCTCTACGACAAGCTTGTCTGATATCGCAACGTCCCAAATCGGGGATGAATGGAGTCTAGTCTGTTTCTACGTTGCCCTAGACTGTGGCGCCTTGCGGCGATGAGATAGGGGCAGTTCCTGCATGCTCTTCGGCTGAGACGTGCGCATTCTTTTTCGGTATGAGGTACGCGTATTGAGGACTGAATTGATGACATGGAATGTACTGAGGTGGACGTTTCGTTTCGAATGCGGTTCCTGCAAATTGCAGGATCAAAGATCATCATATAACACCGTACATCGAGTCGTCCATTACCCTGCCATGCAGTCACCTGGCCAATTCTCTGCAGTTCCCCCCACAATGCCCATGTTGGCGCCGGTGCCCTGACCATTACAAGTGAGCGCCGTTGCAGCACGGGATTTCAAAGAACTCATTATTCGCAGAAACCCCTTCTTTGGGACGCGTCCCTACAGCCTTCCCTCCATTTATCCAATCGACAGTATCCCGACCATAAGTTGTGCTCGTCAAAGAAGCGAAGGCTAAAAATCCATCATCCAAATGCTGTCCTTTCCCTATAATTCAGCCAGGATTCGCAACTCGACGTCGGCACAATTGACGAATATTTCTTCGTCGGACGATGCGGTGGCCGCATCATCAGTATCATCATTCGAGGTCGACATGTTGTCGGCGGACTCGTACTCAGAGTCGTACTCTTCGTCCTCGCTACTTTCGAGGTCGTCCATGTCACTATCATAGTCCTCGTCGTCTTCCCACTCTGACATATTTTCTCCGTCGTCAGCACCCTCGTATCCCTCATCGACCTCCTCATTGTCCTGTGCATCCACAGTTTCATCTTCGTCCACGCTCATATCGGTCCCCGGCTCCGCGCTGCTGACATTGTTCTCGGCGTGGATGTGAGGGCACCCGGTCCCGTTGAGCGTGGAGGGTCGGTCCTTTGGTAGTTCGGGGCGAAATTTCAGTCGGTGTCGGTGCATGCTTCCAATGTTCCCCCATTCCTGATCCGCGCCAAGGTCGAGCGACCAGTGTAACCGCACAAATTTCTTGCGCTCCCAATTGTCGGCGTCGCTGCCCGCCCAGACCCATCCTTTCTTCAATGCGACCGTGGCTGAGACGCAGAAGGCGCCCTTGCGCCCGACGTTCCTGACCTCGAATGGTGGACTGTTAATCAGGTGGTGACTTGGGTTGAACCTCGGGTGCAGATGCACGTAGACGCTGTGAATCACATCGTCGCGCGATGTCCGGATGAAAAAAATACACTCGTGCTGCGAAAGCTTCCTCCTGGATACATTCGTCACGTCCTCGTCTGCCTCGCTGTCACTCGACGATGACGGGGATGAAAATATCCCTGGCGGCGCTTTTTCAACGTCCATCACCTGATGCTTATTCCCAATGTAAAGGCTCATGTACTGCAAGTCGGGATCGATCCCCAAGCGTTCCTCTCTCCCCCTTTGCGCATAGAGCTCGGGATACTTTGCAGACAGCACCGCGGCTCGTTCGGGATCAAGGCTTGCTGTGGTCTGAGTACGGCACATGGGACATGATGTAGAGAGTGCTGAAGGCTCGACGTTGTCCAAGGGAGAAAGTATTTCTGGTGATTCAGCGTTCCGCGGGCTGGTATCGGCCCAATTTACCATGCATGATTGGCAGTGAGTGTGATTGCAGATGGTTGTTACGGGATCGTAGATCAAATTGGTGCAGATCGGGCAGGTATCGTCCTGGTCGATTTCCACGTCGTTACTCGCAGCGGCGGGCTCCATGTGGGGTTCGTCGGACCCTGTATAGGCCATTGTGAGGTGAGGTTCGCCTTTGGGTTGCTGTTGGAGAGTTAGACAAGCTTGCCCGGCGGAGGAGTGGTGAATTGGTGCGAAGAGAGACTCAGGCGCAAGTTTGTCCAGTGAGGAGCATATCGGAGTCGGTCAGTAGGTGGCGGTTGAACGGCTGGTGGAACTCAGGAGGCGGATCGGAGCCCGGTCGGACAATCTGGAGAAGGTTGAATCTGGAGCCGGCGTAGGGTCACCTTCACAGCAATGTGTAGTAGATCAGAGTGGTGACTGGGTGTAACGTCGCAAGGTGAATAAAGCCGTTTGTCCTTGTGCAAGTGGTTACTTTGACATGGAGGTCCTTGTCACACGTGAACAAAGCCAGTTCCACTATCGGGCGATCAGCGCCATCGCAGCAGTTCAGAAATGTGTCAAGTAGAAAGTAAGCGGCGGTCCGATCGGCGAGACGTCGAAGCCTATGTTAATGATAGCTGGAGAAGATATTTGCCGAAAGAGATAACTATTGAGCAAAAATGGAGGCAATAGAAAAGGTGTCGACAAGGGTTCTGGCACCGACGGACGGCAGCAACATGCAGGGCCGCAAGCACAGGAATCCAACGCGCTCGTTGGCAGCACGACGCAGGTCGCATCTGCCCCTCTCCTTCCTGCCGACCGGAGCGCTACACTGAATGCTTCTTGCCTGTTCTGTAATGTATCCTGATAGGAGTGCTTGAGTCGTTAGCGGTGCATTGCAACGCCCTCGCTCTTGTAGGGCGGCGGTCCCGCTCCACAATGCCGGGCGCTGCTGTTGCGCAATCATTGCCTGTTTAGGTGTTTGACGTTTGCCGCCCAGCAAGAGGACGATTGCTTCTGGCTTTGCTGCAGGGACGAGATGCGTGATAGGCTGGCCAGAAAGCTTGATCCGCACCACGTATGTAAACGCTTGGAAACAGGGCGTGTATGCAAGGTAGGTAATAATGGGAGCAACGCGGGCTGAAGTGGGCGCACGCGCCGCTTCGCGTTCGCAACCGGGAGAAGTGACGCCAAGCCGCGCAGCTTTCTCGACTCCATTCAATCTGCTGCGACAACGCTACCTATTCATGAGCCGCACCACTGTGCTCGCCCTCATTGCTTCTCTCAACAGACATGATCTTGCGCTTTCCTAGCTGGCGATCTTGCAACATAGCTTCAATCGCCCCCTCGCGCTCTTCATGCATTTCAGAAAGCGCTGCCGCCGGAAAGTCTCATGCCTGCTTCGTCTCCTCTAGCTGCGCCCCAAGAACTATCCGATGAAGGTAAGTCCCCACCATCTTGCTGCTATGCTGAACCATCATTGATTACTCCCAGATGTACACGTCCTTGACGAAATCGTCAAAACGGCCCTCGAATACTCTGATGTCCATGCCTACCCTTACCGCGCCCTCCACCGTGCATACGAAGATGTCCTCGACAGTCGCGGCATCCCGCGAAGACACGACAGCAAATTCCTCCTCTTCATCTTCAGTCTTCGCAAGACGGCGCCGGATCAAGATCTTTACACCCGCTTCGAGGAATTGCTCTTGGAACGTGGAATTCAGGTTGAGGACGACGACGATGGACACCCTGTCAAAGCACGACCGAGCCGGCGCGCATCATTCGAATCACTAGATGACGCCCATGAAGACCTCCGCCGAGGCTTCGACCGGCGACGGCCAGAGTCGCGGGCGTCGATGTCTGAGTACGTCGAAGATACCCGTCCGCTGTCTCCGGGGCCAAAATACCAGCTCTCCAATGGCGTTGTGAAGGAGCCCGCCTTCAACATCTCAACAATCGCCCACCCATCGCGAACGCCGGCAGCGAAACCGAAGCAGACACTCCTGGACGACTTGGACCACGCAATGCCATTGGCTTTGGACATCAACCAGCAACATCGCGATTCAGACAGCGTGAGCTGGGATCCAGAGGACCTTCACTACCTCAGAAACGGTCTGCCGCATATCCTACACCATTCGCCAGGGGAAGTTCAGGTGGGCTTTTCAAATGGTGCAGGGCCCGATTTGACAAGGGAGCTGGGATGTAGTGAGAGGCGATACCAGGGGCTGGTCGAACAGGAGCAGTTTCTCAACTTGAAGAAAGCTCACAGGCTACTGCGGATCTGGCGGATCAGGTCGTATGTCTGCGCAAAAGACGCCGATTACGCGGCAAACGTAGACACGGATGAGATGCGCAAATTGGCTTTCCGAACATGGCTCCTGGCGCTCTGGCAATGTCGCGAACGCGACGAGATTGCAATTGCAACGCCGAGAGCAAACCTGCTGGGGAAAGCATTCACTCATTGGGCCGTGTGCTCGAAGGAGGAGGTTCAAAAGGTGGAGCTTGCGAAGCAGCGTCTCATGTTCGTTCGGTACTTTCAGGCTTGGAAGGATTACACAATCAGCAACGAGAAGAAAGTCAGGACGCAAGTCTGCGGCAAATTCATGCGGCGATGGAGATCGAGATTGGGCGAATCGGAGTCCAAGACAGTCCAGGTCTTGGATTACAGAGATGACATGCTGGTGCGACGCACAATGTCGAGTTGGATCTGGCATTCACGAGACAGGTACGCGAAATATGTCGACGAGTTCACCAACAAACGCAAGGCGTTGGCAGCGCTCACTACCAGATTTCGGATATCGCGAGAGAAGGAGTCCGCCTTTGTGGAAAAGGGTTGCCGGAACGCTTTGCAAGTGTGGCACAGACGCAAGCAACACGTCGACAACCTGAACATGATCGCAACGAATCATGAGGCGTCTCGCTCTATTGGAGAGACCTTTTCTGCATGGCGGCTGCAAGGACAGTATGTTCCCCGGGAACGAGACTTTGTCAGCAAGCTCGATGAGAAACTTGTGAGGACGGCCTTTTCGCGAATGCTTGATGTCTTTGACATGCATCAGAGGAGCAGAGTCCTCCAACGCCGACGAATCTTGATCACTGCATGGGATGTTTGGAATGACAGGCTTAGAACGCACAGTCTTCTGCATCGCATCAACGAGCGGCTGGCGGCTGAGTGTCTGTACAAGTGGGTGCTCGCAGAGAGATGCCGACTTTATGAAAGGCTTCGCACGGAAAGGCTACTCGAGAGTTGCGCCAGGAAACTGGTTACAGCAAGGTCAACACGTTCGCAAGAACTATCAGATGCCTTCCGCCGGGTCCAAAACTCCCACAAGGCTCTGCAGAAGCAGATCTCCTTGAAACAATGGATCAGAAAGACTCGCGTATATTCACGGCATGAGGCTGCTGCATTGGCCAAGGACGATCAAAGGATTACGAATCTTGTTTTTGACGAATTGCAACTGCGCTACGAAAAGATCCAGCTTTGGAAAACTCAATACGTCCCTAGCTTTGTACTCTTCTACAGAGGCAAGGAATCTCTGCTGGCCTGGCAGAAGGCATACAAGCAAAATCAAGCCAAGAAGACACACGAAGCATACGTCGTGGTCAGACGGCAGGTCAAGATGAACATGTGCAGAAGATACCTCTCGAGATGGCGAGATGACATGCTCGGAGTGCAAGCTTTGCAAGATGTCGGCGCAGATGTATACGAGGACCACCTTCTGACTTGTGGGACCAAGCTCTTCGATCACTGGAAAGACACGGCCACGGACCTCCGACAACGTGAGCTGCAAGTCGGCCTCGACCACGACGCCGTAGCCCTGGGCCGTCACCTGCTAACCTGGGCCACTCGCACCGAGAAGATTCAAGACAATACCGAAAAAGCTCTCGAATACGACCGCGAACACTCCCGCAGAGCTGCATACCGCTGCCTTCGCAAACTCCACTTTCGCATCCGCTTCATCCAAGAACGGCAGACAGCAAGCGCCTACGGCCTGGAGCTGCGCCAGTGGAGCCAGCGCGACCTGGCTCGGAATCTACTTCGGCTCTGGCTCGAACGGAGCCTCAGACAACGTGGCGTCCCAGAAGCCGACCTACCACCAACGGCCAAGACGAGACGCTTCAAAAATATGCTCAGAAACCTGCCTACTCCCGCGGCTGCGTCAACTGCTACTAGCGCGGCTCAGCAACACCCTCATATCGGAGGTATGCCTCAACGTGGGCAGCCGGACCCGAGCCCGTTCATTGAGCCGCACGGGGTCTTGGATCCAGCGGCCCCAGGCGTGGGCGGCCTCGTGCCTCCGACCACCCCGTCCAGGAGATTTGGTCGAAGTTTACGGACCCCGGCTCGGTCGCAGCAATTACAATCAAGGCAGCCGCAGCCATCACAACCGCAACAGCAGTTATCTCAGCAGGCGGTGCGCCCCCCAAGTGGCCAAGATGGTCCGGGCAATCCTGGTCCTCAGGAGACGACCACGAATATCGTCCAGGAGGCTACTGCTATCCAAGGCTCGCCTCCTGGCCTGGTGGAGCCCGCGACCGACTCGAGGGTACAACAGCAGCGGCAGAGCAGGGCGTTTGGGCGCTCGACTGGGTTTGGAAAGGGTGTGAGGAGGCAGCTTTTCGCACCCATCCCTGAGCGATCATCGTTCCCGTAGAGCGGGAAGGAAAGTGTCAAGGACAAGGGCGGGGACCTAGATGTGTTTTCGGATCTGAAGCAAAAGTGAGCCGAGTCCAAGCCCGGCTGAAATGTGTGTCACTATATTGGGCGTCCTGTTGGTTTTGGGTTGTTGGCATTACCCTGGGTTGAACTTTGATTTGGGATGGCGCGGCATAGCACGGCATAGCACGGCATGGGTCTGGAGTACGGGAAAAGGTAACGACACGCCGTTATGAAATTGCATTGGGTAGATGGGTGGCATAGGCCGGTGTTTGGGTTGTGATGGAGACGTTGTCGTTGAAGCTACCGAAATCGATCTCGATCTTGACTTTCTGGTCCTCTGCATGCGATTTGGAAATCGCCACAAGCCCCTTGCCTGTTGTCTCGGTTGCAGCAATGACCTCGTCCGAGTGTCCATTCCCGTTACGATCGTGGACATGTCCACCATTTCAAAGTGGCTTTTCGAAAAATGCGTTTGCTATCACTTCTTCATTAGGTACATAGCCAGTCATGGAACTTGCCGAAATTTTAGCTACAAACAATGGCCGCCGTGCATGTCGAACAAGGGTCAGACTCTGCGACCAAACACTCTGAAGCGCTTGACGCCTCCGTCGGGTATCATAGTCAACTTGAAATGCGTAAACGGCTTGCCCAGCACCTCGGCCGCCAGATCGTCCCGGAAGACAAACTCCTCGTCCGCCTTCATCCGCTGGTCCGCGAGCAAAGCTATCCACCTCTTGTCATCCACAGCGGGCACTTCCTTGGGATCGGGAGAGAAGCCGGCATCCAACGCCTCGACTCTAACAGCCTTGGGGAAGTTACCCCTAAAGAAGGCCGTGTCGACCACGACCTTGCTGATGGTGCCGCGCGCACCGAGCTTGATAATCGCCCAGTCGACATGCTCACCGCGAGAGCGCTTCGTTTCCCAGCCGTCGCCCATGTCGACGCCTCGGCCTGGTAGGAGGAGGTTTGCGCCACGGCCGAAGTGCTGGTCTGAGACTGCTAGGCAGGTTCCACCCATGCGAGCAGCGCTCAATTCCACTTCTTGTGCACCCTCCGGCCAGACGGGTTTTGCCAGGCCGTAAACTCTGAATCGCGCAATACCGCCGTCGGGGTACATCCTGAGCCGAACGTGTGTGACGGGAAGCTTCTCAATGGGTTGACCCTCCACACTCCAACCGTGTCGCTGGCTGGGACCGCATTCTTTCACGCCCAGCACCTCTTTCCAGCCTGCATACTCCCATGCCTTCACCTTTTCGTCACCATCCGGCCCAGGCTCGTATGTAGCTTCGACGGAGATTTCCGGTGCGTAGTTGCCGGTGAAGAAGGCAGTGTCGACCTCGATGCCGCGGATCAGACCAGCAGCGACACCGAGGCGGATGATAACGTAGTCGAAGGGCGCGGGGTTGTGTCGACGCGTTTCCCAGCCGTCGTACCACGCGCCGGTGGGAACGAAGACACCAGGCTTGGAAATCGGAGGGCCGGGGTTGGTGAGGTTGTTTGCGGCAGCGAAGAATTCATCCGAGTTAGCTAGGTGGACACTGCCGAGGGCTGTCGAAATGAGATCTGATGTCCATGTCAGTACAACACAATTCAATTGGACCCTTGATAGGCTCGTCACGCTTGTTGAGGTCCCAATGGCTGAGCTGGCACGGATTGAGGGGAGGACAAACCCGTATATCGCGAGCTCAAGGTGGCATCGATCTGTTCGGCGTTGAGAGGTGCCATGGCTGAGACGATTGGAACAGCTCAAGCGAGGTCAGAGATCAAGAGGAAACAGTCAGTCTACAGAGGACAGGACAAGAGTTGGCCAGAGAGCAGATTGCCGTCGTCTCGGCCGACAGCGGCTTTGCGTATCGATTACGAGTCGGAGCTCGCAATCGCAGTGGGGTGCAGATTGGGGTCGTGCCCCACGAAGGATGGCGGCCTCTTGTGGGGACCAAAGCAGAGCATCGTACTCGTGCTTGCCACGCTGCGAGGTCGTGCCTGAGCTAATGCCACTTGAAGTCTAGCCAGCAGGTCGCGGGCGAGACAGTGAAGAGCTTTGGAGCGACAACAAGACTATCGTGGGCATGATGGAGCGAAAGGGTTCACCGCTTGGGAAGCATATCGCGAACTGTCGCGGCGATCATGCTGCTGGGCCCAGGTTGCGCATGAGGGCCTTCTCTTTTCGAGCTGTCGTCCGCCGGTGGGCAACACCCTGGAGCTCAATTGACTTTACACGTGAGTTGTGTGGAGAGGGAACGCAATTCTGACGAGGCTGCCTCTTGACTCTGATCATCGAGCTTCGGCCAGTGTGCGCCCTCGGAGCGTCAACTCCGACAGGCAGTCAGCAGCTACCAGTAATGCTCGCTTGTGTTGCGTTTTCTCTCCTCCGGCTTCCACTCCATCTCTTGTTCAATCAAGTTTCACCAGCACCTCCAACCACGCTACGATCAAGCTGACACAGCTCCCCATGTCCGGCAGCCGGCGGGACTCGTGCCCAGACCGTGAACAGCAGATTGGCAGACAGGGATGAGAGGCAGTTGTGGGTTCTTCAGCTGCAGCCCGTACAACGGACAGGCTTGTCCGGCAGCCGCCCCTCGACCGTCTACTTCCAGATTGATGCTAGAGCTGGCGATTAGCAGAGCTCATCTGGCCGTCTTGCAGGCCAACGGCGGCCCGGCGTTGGCCGCTGACCTGCTGCACCACCCAAGGCCCAACTCAGAAATAGCCAGGGCGCCAACCGCCAGGCTGAGAGCCAATCATGGCTCCCTCTCGACAGTGTAAGCGCCCTCGCCAGGACATCGCTCTACACACTGCATTCTTCCCTCCCGACCTGCAGGCGAGCCCTCGACCCAGATGGCGCCGCCATGTCTCTTGTTGGCCGGCCTATCTTTGGCAGGGTGCCGGAGCTGCATGCTAAACACGTCCAAAGACACTAGTGGTCTGCCACATGAGTGCGGCTCCAAGGCGACCTGTGGCCGTTTATGCTCCACGCTCTGTCGAGACATATTACTTCACTCATTCCTGTCCTCTTATTTCGCCCTCTCTTCCATCCTTGTGGTCCACTGAGGATCCTTCCCTGACTTCCTCGTTTGTCTTTCTTTTGCGGTGTGTTCGTGTCGTGTGGTTTTTTTTCCCTGAGACCTGCTCAAATCTCCGCCGACCATGGCCGCCACTGTGGAATTCAGACTGCCCGACACGCCTCCCCAGGGCCACACCTTTCCGCCTCCTCCGGAGGGCCAGGCTGTGCAGGAGTTGACGGGAAGGGGTGATAATGCTTCCAAACACAGCAAGAAGCCCAGTCTCACCATCAACACCACAGAGGTCACGCCCCCTCCTCAGCAGCAGGTTCTTCCTCCCCCTCCCCCCCCTCGGGCCTTGGCGAACAGGACAGTTGGAAAGACTAGAAGTAATTCACAACCGGTCCGCTCGATGCAGCCGTCTGCTGCCTCAATACCTTCGCCTCCGCCCCGGCAGCCTGCGAGAAAGCGAGAGAGCACCGGCAATCCGCTTTCCGTCACTCCAACTCGCAACTCAATGTTCCCTCGATACAACCCTGCTGCTCCTGGCGAGCCTGAAGCCAGTCATGCCGTCTCTCGTGCAGCTTCTCCACCGCCTGCCCAACTCGACCTGCGAAGCACATGTACTCAGAGCATATACTCCACCGCGAGGAGTCCCCCGCTCCAGCACGGAGCGTCCTTGAGTCAAGCCTTTGCAGCGCCGACCGAGCCGGCAGGTTGCGCATTGCCATCGTACAGAGAGTCGATGTACGGCGTTCCTGTTGTAATACAGTCGAATCCCACAGACGTGATGGATCTTTGGTGCCTAGCAAACGGACAAGATGACCAAGAGCTGGCTCTGTCCTATAACCTGGGCCTGGACTGGTGAGTAACAGTATTGAACCCGATGAACAAGTGTCTGACTCGTCCAGCACGGACCTGACCCTCAACAACGAACTGATCTGTTTAACCTCGACTGCTGGTACGGTCTACGCCTTGCGTGCAACCAGCAATGCTCTAAATGTTACCCGCACCCACCCTTTCAACGGTGCAAATACACTGTCTGTCGCAGCCCCAACACTATACACTCCTTCAGAGACCTCGCAGCTCTTGACTACTGTCTTTCCCGTTTTGGCAAAGATCGGTGCCATCGATGAAGCAGCTTCTCTGGCAATCTCACACGGTCTAGATCGCTCACGGGGGCTTGCTCTCGAAAGAGAAGCCATCACTAAAGCCCATGCGAAGACCGCTGCCCCGCTAATGTGGAGCAAAGAGAACAAGAGCTACTACATTTCCCTCCCTCAATACACTCCGAGTGCGGAGAATACGACGGCTTCTCCAAGCCATCACATCCTCCCGATCGAGATCAACCCGAACATCAGTATTCGTGTCCTCGAGCCACCTTCCGCGCAGTCTACCACTAACCCTATACTTACCATGTCTCTCCATGCAAAGACACTCATAATACACTCGCACGCTCTAGCTAACCTTCCCACCCCCTACGGAGCCGACATCCTCATTTCTTCCATGATGGCCCTCCTTCTCCATCTCCACAGGCAGTCAGGCCTCCTTTCTTCTGATTATACTTCCTCCGCGCCGGTCGAGTCGGTTCCTGCATTTGCTCCTCCTCCCACCGCATCCGCAAACACTCGCTCTGGCCGGTCATCGGGCCGCAACCGATCAGCAAACCCTCGCGAACGCTCAACCTCCCGCGCTGGCTCCCGTCTAGCCAACTTCCTCCACCCAACCCGCAACACTCCCACATCCTCCGCCCTTCCCTCCCCCACAAACCTTCCTGTCCGAGCCCAAAGCGCCATGGCCCTCCGACCACAGGCCTCCGCCCAACTCCGCGCCGGCTCCCGCCTGAGTACGCATTCAATGGCCGCAACGACGCTGCACGGCAGCCCGGCCCTCTACCCGCCGGGAACCCCGGGCTTGGAGAAGGGAATCGAGATGGGAGAGTTTAACGGATCGATGGAAAGGGGTTTGAATCAACAGCTGAGTGAGCGAGGTACGGCCCCCGAGTTGAGCGGCGCGAAGACTGGTGTTGACCTGAGCAGGTTTCAGGCGTATGATCTCGCGGATCCGCGGCTGGGCGGCGGTACGAGGGCAATGCTGAGGGTCCTATATTGGACTTTTGGCGTGCTCGTGTGGATATTGGGCGTGTGGATCGGGATCTTGGCGGAGATTGTCGTGGTTCTTGGTAGTTGTGGGGGAGGGAGAAAGAAGTGAGGACATTTGAAAAGAGAGGGAACATATACGAGTTGACTGGCAAATTGGCGAGGATTGTTCCTCTTCTTGCTGAACGTTCAACGTTTTCTTTCACGATAACCCTTTTTGAGACACGACTTTCTGGGTACAAAACGGATCACGAGACTAGGAATTGTCCGAGTCACGGACTTGAATGGATGAGCTGTTGTCACGACCTTCAATTCTTCGACGCAAGCAGGACTTGCGTGCGCATCTCGTTTTCAGCTATTCGCATTGAGTGGCAGTGGTGACTACCATACCCACCGAGGTCGGTCTGAAAGTACTCTACCCGGTATTGGGAGTGATGGTTCCAAACGTACTTGGGCAACCACTTGGGCAGGTCACTGGTCATGTACTTTGTAGGCTACATATCTCAGGATCTGTTGAGATAGTCTGGCATGTACTTGGCGGAGCAGGAGACCATTTTTGGGGAGGTGCTTGAACTGGTGGATCATGTAGATACTGGCTTGACTTCTTTGCACGGTTGCTAGCGCGATCATTTCAGGCTGTAAGTGGGCGCATGCTCGATGGCCTCGACCGTCACCTGTCTACAGGCCCGCTGTGGCTACAGTGACTGCGCGCAGAGCTGTGGAAACAGCACACTAACGAAGGATCTTCCGGTATTTGATCTGGACTTTACGATCATATTCACGTCAAGTTTGTCCCCTTTTCCATGCGAGCAATAGCAGTCAGGGTCCCTTTTCGATTCATTCCATTTGACTGTTTCAAGTAGCCGCCAGAGGATTGCGCTTTGTCTGTGGTCATGAGTAAATTGTCAGACACGGATTCCCAGATTAGCTCATTAGAACAGATGGCGGGTCGTACTAGCTGAAAGCATTACAATCGATCAAGCATGATCAACCATCATGTCGTTCAGCTCAGAGCTCCGCAACTAGACGTCTTCGTTGCGCTTTCTTCCCATCCATCTCAACATCAGCATCATGCTAGTCCTGTTCGATCTCGTCGCTCCGGGGGATCTCGTCCTCGGAGTTGACCATGGGGATTGCTTGGGCGGCATCCTGGGCCTCGGGTTTCATCGCAGCATCTTCAGCCCCTTGCAAAGTTGCCAGTGTCGCATCAGCTATTCTAGATAGTGCATCCACGGAGTTGTTCGCACTCTTCGTTGATATCTGAGGTTTGTCAGCCTTTTTCGACGCGGCTTTGGTTCCGGCGGATTTGTCAGGCTTCTTTGCGAAGAGCTTTGGAGTCATGTTCAAAGGCACTTCGACGGTCACTTTCTTGAATCCATCGGCTTTTGGGGGTATTCCTTGAGAGGGCATTTGATCTGGTGCCACCTTCTCGGCCGGTGGCTTCTTTGGCTTCGTTGCAGCTGCTTTCGTCTTGTTGTCAGCCGGCTGTTCCGCGATCGACTCTCCTGGCCTGCCAGGAATGTCGTCCGACTCCGCACCAGAGCTCGACTCCTCATCATCATCAGGCGCTTGCACAGTCTTGGTCGGAGGACCAGGTGTGGCCATGGCGTTCTTGCCCTTTACAGACGGAGCCGTTGGCCCCGGCTTCTTCGCAGCAGTCCTATTAGCTGCAGCCGGCTTTGCTTTGGCCGGGGCAGTCTTCACTTCACCATTCTCGTGACCGTTTGCGCTGGGCACAGGAGAGTCCGAGGAAGCGATCTTTGCTTCACGACTTTTCACAGCTGCAGGTGCTTTCGTTTCATTCTTCGTTCCCACCTTGACTAACTCTGTCTGATCTTCCGCATCGGCATCATCATCGCTGTCGCCCGTCTGCTTGGAAGCTGGCTTCTTTGCGGCTGAGGTCTTTGTCACTCGAGCCTTGGCAGGAGTAACTTTCGTTGTCGCAGTCTGTTTTGGAGTCTTTGTATCAGCAGCTTTCTTCGCTGCCGTTTTCTTCGTTGGTGTGCTTATCGGTTCGACAGTTTCTTTCTTGACTGCGACTCCAGCTGACTTCTTGGCTGTAGTGTTACCTGCTTTCTTCGGCTGGACTGGACTCGATGCTTCATTCTCCTCTCCTGCCTCCTTCTTGACAGACTTCTTCCGTATTGATTTCTTCTTCCCGGTGACAGCAGGGTCTTCTGCAGGCAGGCCGATCTTGATGCGCAGGATCTTCTTTTCCGTTTCCGGCGAGTCCTCCAAGAACTCCCTGAAACGGCGCTCGCCTTCCAGCAGACTGTAAAGATGGTCGGCAGAGTACTTTATCAGCCAGCTTTGCAGATCAGCATCGTTGCAATAGTCCTGTCTGTGCATGAGAGACAAGAAGTCCACGAAGTCATCCACGTTGTACGGAGCAAGCAGTTTGAATTTCTGTACAGCAAGTTGACTGAGCTTGGGCAGCTGAAGTTGGCAAGCTATGCTGCATATTTTGACAGATTGCATGATAAGCTTTTTGGCGAGGGCCGTATTGGTGCGATTGAAGTTTTCCAGAGCCTGTGTGGCCGCTTCCGTCTGAACGATCACTGGCTCGTAATCGTCGCTGTTCAAATATTGAGCAACTGCGTCGAAATCGTCTGGATCGAAGCGCTGGAATTTGTGCGTCGATATATGATATTCATCATCGTCCGTATCATGCTCCACTCTTGCTTTCAAGTAACCACTCTTGTCTACCCCGGATAGTTTGACGATGAACTCATCACCATGGCGACCGATGGACATACGAATTTCGTCTTTGGCAGCCTTGCGATCGGCGTTGAAACGACGAACTCGAGAACGTGCTCGAGCTTCGATTCTAGCCATCTCCTCATCTCCAGCCGCAATGGTTGTTGAGGTCACCATGCCCGCCGAGCCTTGCGCACTGCTAGTTTCAGCCTTCACGATCGACCTCGCCTTGGCCAGCGGGGCGTGAGCATCCATCATTTGGATGTCTTCGGCCTTCGTGATGGAGCCTGTATCGCTCGCTAGAGACAGTGAAGCACTGACCGAAAGTTTTGACGAGGGACCGGTAGCCTCATTGTTATTAGATCCAATACTGCCTGGTACCGACTCCTGATTTTGCGGCTTGGAGCTCTCTTGCTTTGAATCAACGTCTTGGGGCATGTCTAGGTTGCCCACCTGTGTGTCCGCAGCAGAACTGACCTGTTGCGTTTGTCCAAGAACAGCAGCGGAACTGCGCGAGTTTGGCTGTACTGATCCCGGACTGTTTTGCCTTCTGCTGGCAAGCATCCTCTCCGTTGCTGGATCCGGATTGGAGTCGGACTCTTCGAACTCTAAACCTTCCATATCACGTTCTTCTTCGTCGGTGTCGTGGATCTCTTCAGACTCTCGATAGAAATGGCGCTTCCAGTGCTCGAGGGTGTGGCCCTCGAGAACGGTTCTGTACGCATTCCGGAGCGCCTTTGGTGCCTTCTCGTCGTCAATCACGCCCTCGGCACCTCGTTTGTCCATGATCATGAGCAGATTGGCGGGCACCCACAAAGCTCCTGTGTTGTTATTGCCAATCAACCAGATAGGAACGAGCTTTGCCTTGTCGGACTGCTTTGCATCGTCTCTGAATACTCCTGGGAAGTCGAGAGCCTCTTTGGCTGACCTGGGTATGCGTTTGCCGGTCAACAAATCATTCTTCAGCTTGGTATCTAGCCATAGACCAGGCCATTGATCACCGGTATCGCCTGTGACAGTCGACCTCAATCCCTTCACCAGGCGGTAACAACCCGGCTTGCCAGCTGGGGTGATCTTCGTATCTTCCTGCTTGGCGGAGTCGGTGTCCTGGCGCTTGGCCAAGGGTGATCTGCTGTTTGGCGTCGACGCCGGCGCAGGCCTCTTTGTGGAGGACATTGTAATGACCTGTATGCCTCAAAGCAGCTGGCAACTCGATGGTGTCAACTATGATCAAGATGGGCTTGTGTAAGAGAGGAAGGAAATTCTGTTGCTGTTGCCGAGTAAAGGAGGCAGTTAGGCGGGACTGAGGATTGAGATTGGATCGGACCAGAGCCAAGTGCAGGTGTTGAAGGTGATGGTATAACACAACGCCGTGTACTATGAGGGAGATGACATTTAGCAGGCCCTCACTGGAAAGTCGTCGTGGAAGTCAGCCTGTCAACAGGTGACAAGAATTGTGTTAACAAGAATGAAAAGAACAATGATAAGGAAGAAGTGGAAGATATTTCGACAGGTATAGTGTCAAGCAGATAGATTCGAGCGTCAACACAAGTGAAAGTAAACAGCAACGCGAACAGAGAGCAATCGAACAAATGGGGAAGGAGGTGTGAGCTGCACCTGCCCTGCCCAAGTCGAGCTTCCATTTCAGTAGCCTCGCAACGCTCGAACCGGAACATTGCCATCGACTCATCTGCACTTCAGAAGCTTAGATCTCGAAGTTCGATGGCAACAGAAGTTAGGGTGAAGCATGATGTTGGCACGCTCGGCTATGTATGCTGAAACAATTCTGCACAATTATTCACAAATGCAGATGGCTGGAAGCTGTGTGCCAGGCGTTAAACATAGTCCGATAAGAGAAGCCAGGTGTGCTTCAGCCACGGTGTCTGTGGATGCGAAAAGCGGTGTCTGCTTTCTGAGCTCCAATGCTCGTCTAGGATCAGGCGATGATCAAGCAGTGCCACGACGGTATAAACGTTGTTCAACTGACATCGCTGCGGCTCAAGCGCGAACCAGAGTTCGGACTTGGTCGCCGCGGCACGAGCTGCCACGCTTCCTTTCCAAGAACCAGCTTAACACTTTCCCAGACGACAACCTCTACAACCAATTCCGGAGCTTGATTGCGTGCCTTGGACAGTCTTCGTCGCCACTCCTGTCTGTTGCAACAATCTCCAGCAATTGGCACCTGTGCCCGCAGAACGGCGAGCAACAAACGCTGCATTCCTCTCAACCTCCCCAAATAACCGTCTTCAGCAATCACTATGTTCTCCTCCATGACTCAGACCCCGAGGCTTGCACTGGCACAGGCTCTCAACTTCGCCCTCGTCCTCAGCACCGCCTTCATGATGTGGAAGGGTCTATCAGTCCTCACGGACTCGTCCTCGCCAATCGTCGTCGTACTGTCCGGTTCCATGGAGCCTGCCTTCCAGCGTGGTGACATCCTGCTATTATGGAACAGAGGTCTTGACACGCAGATTGGGGAAGTGGTGGTTTATAATGTCAAAGACAAGGACATTCCAATCGTGCATCGGGTCGTGAGACGCTTCGGCGGCGGGTCAGTACTTGAACGGATCAAGCTAGGCAGGTCACATATTAATACGTGGACAGGGAAAAGCCGCTGCGACTCTTGACCAAGGGTGACAACAATTTGGCGGACGACACTGAGCTGTACGCAAGAGGGCAGGACTACTTGAACCGCCAGGAGGATGTCGTTGGGAGCGTATATGGATACATACCGTTTGTCGGATACGTTACGATCATGCTGAGCGAGCATCCCTGGCTCAAGACTGTCGCTCTAGGGCTGATGGGCCTTACTGTTATGTTACAGAGAGAGTAGTGATAGCGGCCTTGAGTACGACAAAATGCATTTACACAGATACCCAAACCTGCGATTTCCCGTGTGCTAGAAACTGGGCATTGCAATTGCTTCGGCATGACTGAGTGTTCACAACGATACGCCGGAAACCTTGTCCGGTTTCTAGATGTCTCACTTGATGCCAAATGCGTGAGCTATCGGGTTGCGTGCAAAGTGAGGTTGTACATCATTTCCGTCCTACCTAAGACAGGGAAAGCCACGCCGACGAAATGCCCAGGCAGGCACAGGCAGATAATCGGAAAGCAAATTGCCAAATGATTGTGCCAAAGCATTGTTAGCAAGACGAATGGAGCTTAGATCCACAAGTGGGCACAAACAGATCGACATTGCTGCCACTGCGGCCAACGGGTGCCTTCCGTCCATCAGGAGCTGATGCCGGCCCACTCCACAGCCCCATCACCATGACTCCATAATACACTCAGCCATGCACCAAGCTCCCGCCACACCTTTCTGCTTCTCGTCATATCCTTTGATTCCTCTCACCTGACCTTGACTTCCCAGTCCCATCGTTCACCAGCTTCTGCAGCCTTTGAACAGCTCACGAGACCAGCACTGGCCCCGCCGCAGTCGTCTCCGAAGCTCTACATCATACCAAGCAAGCAAGACCAGTCAACAAAGAGCTGGGTAGCTTTGTCCCACAACTCAGATCGCAGGAGGGAAACATGTCCGGCAAAAAACGAATCACTAAAGTACGTCCTGACAAAGCTCACCAATAAAGACTTCTCACGCAGTTCGCTGATAACTGCTCCAGGAATATGGCGAGCTCAGTACCAACCCGGATGCCGGTATCGCCGTTGATCTCGCAGACGAAAGCAACCTACATGATTGGAGCGTGACTCTGACAGGGCCGGAAGGCTCACCATACTCGGTACGTACAAGTTCTATGTACTGGATCTACCCTAGCTAACACAGTTTCATCTAGACTGGCACGTTCAAGCTCCGCCTGCACCTCCCCGAGAATTATCCCTTTAAGCCCCCAACCCTAAACTTCGCCACCAAGATCTACCATCCGAACGTCTCCAATGATGACAAGGGCAGCATGTGCTTGGGGATCTTGCGGCCTGACGAATGGAAGCCAAGCAGCAAGATCGCAGACGTGCTACGGTTTGCTCGGCAATTGCTCAGCGAGCCCAACCCCGACGACGCCGTCGAGCAGACAATTGCGAAGGAATACAAGGAGGACAGGAAAGAATACGAGAAGAAAGCTGCCGAGTGGACGAAACGATATGCAACTAAGTAGGGTCTATATATGCAAGCGGCGGACAACGCGGCCGAGCAAAGGGCCATTCTGGCGGAGAAGGCTTATTCAGAGAAGCGCGCAATGGCGGAGAGGCGTGTCATGTCTCGGAAAGGTAAAATCTTGGAGCAGGTTGCTTTATCGGGACCCGATGACTGCATGAGGTGCAGGCGGATGCTGTTCCTGCTTGACTTCACCGGCTGTGCTCTCCATCGTGGACAGATTGCAGGTGAGGAGATTTCGGAGACAAGGCTACGGCCGTCGATGTTGTGCAAGGATCAGACGAGGCGCGACGGTCCGTCTGCGGTTTGAAGACGTTGTGGCAAGAAGTTGGGCGCGAGCCCTTCAACATGGTATGAAACCACAACTTTGCAGCAGATGAACGATCCGTATGGCTGGGGCGCAGGACTTATTGATACACGAACTTCCCCAGACCAAAGGATTGTTGTTCAAATTTCTTCTCAGCAATGCGTGAAACAATGCAAGCGATAGCAATCTTCGATGACACTGATGTAAATTCTCTGCTGACCGCCCACTCTGCACTACTGTTCAACTTGGTCGGCGATGTCGGGCGTTGTCGGAGTCGCAAGACAATTCGTGGTCGTTCGTGTCCACTCATACATGCACAAGCAATATCTGCAGAGCTCAAGAAAGTGCAGGAGAGGTAAGGCATATACGTCCATTAACATTACGACCGTAACAAGATGCTGCATCCATCGTGGGTATCAATGATTCTCGACAAATTCCCCCCAACTTCTCCGGGTCCGTCTCAAAAGAGGACGTGTCTCCACATCTCTAAGCGACGAATCCCATGAGAAGCGCGGCCGCACCGGCGAGCCACGTACCAGCCTGGCGGACACGATCAGCACCGCCGATGGCAATGCTGTTGCCGGGACCGAACACGGTGCCGGTGCCGGCAATGGCAATGGATCTGCTGTTGGTACCGTTGCCCGGAAGGTACTGCAGGAACAGAGTTAGCATCGTGTCTGGAGGAACGGTCGAGCGCGGGACACAAAAAAAAATAGACTTACCACTGCGGATGGCGTCGCACGCGTAGTAGGAGCCGTGGGACCGTTCGTGGCCCTGACGGTCTGCGACCCAACAGCCGGCTGGGGAGTCAGCGTGGCGCGAGCAGTGGTCGTGGACGAAACGGTCGTGATGGTCTGCGGGATGATGGCCGTGGGCGTCAGGTTTTCGCCTCCGGCCGAGCAGCTCGGCTGGCCGATGTAGCTGATGAACGAGTTCTGCGCTTCCACGGCAAACGAGTTGTAGTCCACGCCCTGGGGCACCGCGACCGAAAACGCAGAGGGCAGCTGCGAGCGCGGCGCACCGACCAGTCGGCATCCGCCGTCCGTCTGCTGGTAGGAACTGACGGTGTACGCCGTGAAGACGTTGTACGCGGTGGGAGAGGTCAAGGTGACGCCGCTGACGACCGTCGTCGAGGTACCGACGTTCAGGGGTGTAGCTTGACCTGGAGCCCCGGTCTGGGGTGCGATTCCGGGGGAGAAGGTGAATTGCCCTTGGTTGAAGATTAGGGAGGTGGTGGTAAAGGTCGAGTTTGTCCCTGGAATCACCACGACCTGGTTTGTGGCGGTTGCGGTGTTGACTTCGGAGCCGAAGGCGATGCCGGCGACGTCGGCGACGACATAGCAGCCGCCACAGTCGCCGTTGCTACCGACTACTCCACCGGTCACGGCGGCGATCTGAGACTGGGCTGTTGGGAGTTAGAATGGCTCTGGATGAAAGTTCAGTCATTCCGACGCACCATTGACGAGACGCGCGGCAGCGAGGCCGGCTGCAACGAGGGAGGAGGATTTGAACATTGTGATTGATTGAGAAGCTCTCTTTCAAGCGAATGATAGAGCAACGAGGGTTATACAATCGAGATTGATAGGTATACCAGCGATCGAGGAGCCCACAGCACGGCGTGACAAACGAGAGTCTACGGAGATCGGGAATCCAAACACTGGGGCAAAACGAGGCCCTGTAGACGGTCATATATTATAGGGAAGCTCGAGCTTTCACTTTTTTCGGCCTTCCACAGCGAGCAAAGTAACCGTCAGCAGGGCGTTCATCCGTCGGGCAGATTGACAGGTCGGCGCCACCAACAGGGCAAGCTCGCAGGACCAAGATGGACACAAGAGAGGAACGCCATGCCAGGCCCAAGGGAAGCAGACTGGCCGCGGTTACGACCGTGGCAGATAGCCTCATCAGCATTAGGCCTGTTGTGGAAGCACGCTGAACCCATGGCCCCCAAAGTACGACGTGGATCAGCTCTTGGGTGGAATTGGGGTGCTAATCTGATTCGCCGAAACTCTGCAACGACAAGGCTGAGCGCGGTCGTGCGTCGTCGTGGCCGAAGGCAGCTTCAGCTTTTCCCATCAACGGACATCGGCAGGGGCCTGGCCGCGAAACGTCTGCAGAGCTAGACAAGCTAGCCGGGATGGGTAAGAAATGCATCGCCAAAGAGCAACGACAGGCGGGTGTGGAGGATGGAGGAAGCTGGAAGCAGGAAGCAGGAAGCAGCTCCAGCAACATTCTGCCTTCAGGGCCAGGGATTGCACTCAAATCTCTGGCGTCGCCAAGAGTGGGCGAGACTTTACTTTACGCCTCGTCCGCCGCTTGCCAGTAATCATCGAATTCGATCTTGTTCCCACTGTCCATTCCGGCCTCCTGCTGCGACATGTTATTACAACCATTTCGAGACGCTGCACACTCTATCAAAGTTACTGCTGAGCTTGTTTTGTCCTCGTGTACTTGTACTGTACAACGCTTGATGTTCATTCTCGCCAGACTTTGATGCAATTTTCAGACCACTGGACGCTAAGAAATGACTGCGATCTGCGACCGAGCTTTGCATATCTGCTCTGTGGTGGAGACGCGTGGGGCCCATCTGCAAGGGATCCCTCAGCTGCACGCTCTGCTGGCACTCCAGCTCCCCTCCAAACCGGCAAGGCTTTGCCTGTCGTACAGTAACCACGATATGTGTAAGAGCGGCTCGGGCTTGAAGGTCAAGAATGTTCGCTTGCCATGCATACTTACATACTCAATTTGGCATTTCAGCCGTCGCAAGAGGTTCAGAGGTCCAATGGTCCAATGTCCCGAGGAATACGGGATGTGGTCTCGATAGAACACATGCGGGTTGAGGTAAGCAATGTGCCAATGTGGCAATGCAATGTCGTGATCTACGCTGCGTGCGCTTAATACGACGGTGAGACGGCGGAAACCAGAGCTGCCAATTCCCGACAATCGATACAAACGGCAAGTCGTTGAGCTGTCCATGAAACGCGCTTGGTAGAGTGCATTGCGGGAAACAATTGCCCTCCAAAGTGTCACCAACGTCAGATGGAGAAGTGAAAGCCACCGAGATGCTGCTATGCTGGCCTCAAGTTCACTGGCCCCAACTGGTAGGCAAACAGCCAGGCCCGCATCAGTGGACTGGCATCTGCTGACGGTAAGACAAAGCACAACAGCTTTGCGTGATGAACCCAGCCGCAGCTTCGACCCTTATTGGCAGGCCCCGAGGGTCTCGTGGTCGCCGCACGGCAGCTCGAGCATGCGAAAGTACGATAAGCATCGCATAGCATGCCAGCTGAGCAGTATGCTTATCTAGCACAATAAGCACACGGATGAGTACGGACGAAGTCCCCCACAAGAGCAGAGTGCGGTGGCACAAACGTCCAGGATATATGAACTGCATCGGTTATGCTGTTCAGCCCTGCACCTCGAGTCTTCACGATGAGCCACGAAGCGCGGTAGACACAACAGCGGCCGTGCATGCTCCTGTATGTTGACGGCGGCGAAGACCAGGAAGTCGAATGTTCGATGTCGGACAAGGCTGCTATGGGATGCGCCGATGCGGCAAGTTCGACTGCTCGAGCACATGCGATGGCCGACAAGAAACAACCTTCGGTGTCTCGCGGCTCTCTGTTCAACTCTCAGTCGACCTGTCGGTCCGACCGTGGGTCAGCAAAACGGAACCCCTGCTCTCCATCGGGCCATCACCGACTGTCTCGTTGCTGCGCCCTCGGTTCTGCCCGCTCGACCTCGTGCTCGTGCCAGTTTGTTTGTCGGCGATCCCTCGATCGACCCTTCGAGGTGCTCAGCGGTCGTCTGTGTCAAATCGCACATCATTTGAATGTGAAAACTCCAATACGGTCTATGAACACGCAGCTTCCCGGTCCCAGCTGACCGTGGAAATTGTCGGCCTTCTCGTCAGCTGCTGACCCTGCTCCGCTAATAGCTTTTGCCTTCGGCGTGATGCGACTCTCCATGGCTTGGACAAAAGTGTGTCTCAGCACAAACGCAGAGCTCAAGATCGTCCAATGGATTCCCGTTTCCCGAGGTGCAAGAAACGAATCGTTTTCCGACGCTGCGCCCCTCGCGAGCGCGATCCCGGCAAGACCGATGGCTATCGCTTGCGAGATTCGCTTCGATCCTTCGCTCTGCAAGCACGCCGGCGCAGCCGGGGGTGGGAGAGGCGTGGTGGCCACCGTCGACGTGGTGGGTTCAGCCGGTCAGCCGCTTGCTGAGTGTTGTCGAGCAAAACGAGTCGACGGCTTGCCGTCAGGTCCGAATTGTTGTTCACGGTTCACCCATCTGCGGACATGGACTGGGCTGGATTCCTTGGTTCGTGCCATGCATGAGGAGGATGCACCCTCTTGGGGCCCAACGTTGCCATTGGCTTCCAGAGGCATCCCAGGCGTGCCAGGTAAGCACTAGCATGCCTCATGCAGCTAGCCTTGCCCTCTACTCGTCCACTGCTTGGCCCAGCGTCGCTTGAGATTATTCTTGACCGCAGCCCATTATTGCCAACCCCTCCATCTTAGCTTTCTGGTGAGCACTACCGTACCGGTGCTCAGCGCAGAGTATGTCGCTCAATCGGTCTAGTAAGAGCTGGCCCAGGCTGAACCAATATTACCACCAGCTTCGCCGTCCGCCGCGTGCGCTCTCCTCTCCTCCGAGGCTCTGTCGGCGTCTTCGTTTCTACAGTGTGTGCGAGAAGTCGAGCATCCTGTTCGACCGTTGCTGTATATTTCTCCGTTGTTGGGGTTTGTCGTTGTCTTGATTTCTTCCCATACCGCCGCCACCATGTTCGGACGCCGCGCTGTCGGAGACACCTTCGGCGTGGAGAAGCGTGCGGCAGTGAACCCCATCAGCGTGCAGCCATCCGGTCAATAGTAAGTAGACGACCATCTACAGGTCCTCTACCTGGATCTATTGGCATGTTTTGAGAGCAAGCTGACTGTGGCTACAGCCTCGGCGATGATGGCCAATGGTCTACTTTTATCCTCAGAGTAGGAAATCCAGCGCAGAACATCTACGCCCTTCCGTCAACTCTGTCAACAGATACTTGGGTCGTGGGCGATTTTGCCTGTCCGAGTGGCAGCAACGCGGATGCAAATTGCGCAACGAAGCGAGGAGGTGACCCAAGCTTGTTCACCAGCGGATCGTCGACATCCTGGAACGCCTCGGAGTCAATCAGTTTCACAACCGATTCGTCGCTTCTTGGAGGTACTTCGGATCCGTATGGGGGAAACTATGGTTATGACACCGTGGGCTTGACTGGACAATCCACCAACATCGGATCATCTCCCAGCCCTGTGCTTGACCGTCAGATTGTGGCGACGATCCAGAACAGAAATATCTGGCTCAGTCTGTTCGGCATTTCTCCAAGAGCCCCCAACTTCTCCAAGAACAACACCGTCGGCAGCTATTTCACAAACCTGTTCTCTTCCCAAAGGATCCCCAGCAAGTCATATAGCTACACTGCTGGAGCTTACTATCGTATGTGAACCACTCGTTCGATCTTACCCTCACACTAACGCTTTGTAGGTCAAACAAACGCCAGCTTGACATTTGGAGGCTATGATTCATCCCGATTTGACTACCCCGGCATTTCCCTCAGCATGAGTGGTGACGACTTGAACAGAGACCTAGTTGTTGGCCTGCAGGGGATGTACTATTCGGATAAGAACGGTACGGACAAAATGTTGGTGGACGACGGCATCCTGGCGTTGGTAGATTCGACCGTCGCCCCCTTGTGGTTGCCCCAGAGCGCCTGTGACAGTTTTGCAAGTGCCTTTGGTCTCTCGGTGGACTCCCTGACCAACCTATACATGGTCAATGACACGAGTCATGACAACAACGTGAAAGCCAATGCCACGATTGTGCTCACCATCGGATCGAACATATCTGGAGGACCGAGCACGAACATCAGCTTGCCCTACGCAGCTTTCGATTTGAACTACACTAACCCGACGAACTCGCAAGGTGCCAAGCGCTACTTTCCGCTACGTGTCGCCAGCTCTGCCACTCAATACACTCTGGGCAGGACTTTCCTCCAGGAAGCGGTCTTGACTGCGGATTACGGCAGGAAAAACTTCTCCATTGCTCAAGCTATACCAGTTACCTCTTCCACAAAGTCAAACATTGTCTCGATCTCCGACACCGCGGCTGGCTCTACCTCCTCTCCCTCTAGCCCCAATGGCAGCGGCAGTGGGTCCTCGGATGAGGGCCAGTCGAATGGTGGTGGTAGCGGCGGCGGCAGCTCAAATGCTGGACCAATTGCAGGTGGTGTTGTCGGCGGAGTTGCAGCTTTGGCCATCATCGCAATTCTCCTCTGGTGGCTACGCCGAAGGAGCCGCAAGAACACGGATGGCACGACAGGGCCAGCTCACAAACAGGATGAGATTGTCAACGTCGATCCCACTCGGTCGCCACCTCCAGTCTACACGGGCCAGAACGACTACTTCGGCAAATCTGCTGGCACCGCAGCTACACCTTACCAATCCTTCAAGAACGCCGCATCACCCGTCGTAACTCCAGGCATCAACGAGCCCGCAGGACCATCGCAGCCATCAGCACATCAGGAAATGACCAGCCGCGCCAACGCCGTTGTCAACGACCCCATCAGCTGGCAACATTACAATTCATCACTCTCCCCCTCAGCAGCCACCACTCCCGGCGTCGGTCCCTCCACCGCTGCCGGCGCAGTAATGGGAGCAGCACACCACGAGCTCGCGGGCTCCGACGCCAACGACCGTCCACGCGAAATGGCATCCCCCGAATTCCAAGTCCGACACGAATTACACTCACCCGGTCCCGCTCCCGTCGAACTCTTCTCACCAGTGACCGCCAACCACCCCTCCCCCGCCACGACCCACGCTCCCGTCTCCGCCGTTCCCGCATCCTCCTTGAGCGGCGCCCTCCCCGGCGCCCTCGCCCCGGCACCTGCCGTCGCAGCAGCCGAAGTGCCCCCCTCGGGAAGCCGCACACAACAACCCCAGCACCACTCGCAGCGCTCGTCCGCCACGCTGCCGCACGACATGCAGCCGAAAGTCCACGACCCGATGCCCGCCGACGCGAGCCAAAACGTCACTGCTGCGGAGCTCGCCAGCCACCGGTCAACGATGTTCAGCGAAGGCGGGGAGACGACGTTCCAGCCAAGTCCAGACCCAGACCAGCACGGCGAGGGATATTTCAGCGGCAGCGAAAGTGGGATCAGCAGGAATACGAGCGTTATGAGCGCCGAACCTCGGACAATACAGATGGCGAGGCCGGTCATGGTGCAGCACCATCGTAGTGGGAGTAGCGGGGATATGATGAGGCAGGTGAACACGATTGCGGAGGAGAGTGTTGAGAAGCATGATGTGACGCCGCCGTGAGTGGCTTGGTAGGATGAGAGGAAAACGTAATGTATTTATGATAGGCTTATGATACCATGGGATCGGTTGCATTGCAAAGCGGAGTCGGTTTACGGGCGGACCCCAAAATCTAGTATGAATACTGTTGTCCGGTTTCAGTCCGAGCATATAACGTTCTGCGTGTACCTCGAGTTTTCCCTTCCTTTCTCCGTTGCTCGTTGCTATTAGACGATTTATGAGCGCTGACTCCTTTTCTAGCAAGCAGCCTTCAGATCTCATTACGTTCATGCCACAGCGATCTCGTCTGGAGCAACCAACTCTGTCCTCCATCCCTTGATCGCCTCCTTCTGCTCCGACGAGAGCTCGATCCCGAATAGCTCTTTCAGCGCTTCGAGCCGCTCCGTCTGTGCTACATTCCCTCACTACCCTCGTCTTCCCGCCCATGTTCTCTTTCACCGTCCCCGCAAACAGCGTCCGTTTGCCCACCACGACTGGCCTTCCCTCCCCATCCCGGCCCCTCAGGAATTTCGTCGCCAACACCTTTTGCGTCTGCGGACTCTTCGGATGCGTACTAATCCAATAATTCTGATGCTCCAGATCGACTTGCGTAAACTCCAACTCGGGAAACGCATAGTAGCTCAACCATGGCCGTGTCTCCTCATTGCGGTACTGGTAGATCCACCAGTAATGCCTCTCGTCGGGACTCGCATCCGCCAAGATGTCCCTCGCCATCCGTACCTGTTGGGTTCCCAAATTCGTCACCGCAGTCTCCGGACCCACGGGAATTGGTTTCGTCGCTCCGTCGCCCCCGAATCCGACGTCAACGTGATAACGACTCCCATCCTCTAGCGTTACCACGTTCACGCAATGGACCCAGGAGACGAACTTTCCTCCCGGTACACCGTCTGGATCTCGCATCCGGATCTTGGCTCCCGCGACGAAGGTGCGGAACCCCATGCCTCGAAGGATCTCGCGCATGAAGACGCATGTTTCCATGCAGTAGCCGCCGCGGCCTCGTCCGTGTGAGGTGCCGAGAAACTTGCCGTATAGGGCCCGCGGGTCGAGATCGTTCGTGTGAGCTGGATTATAGTGCAAGGATAGGTTTTCGTAGGGAAAGGTGGTGATTTGGTGCACGTGTAGGGCCTGTAGGAGTTCGAGGTTGCGAGGCTGGGTTGGGGAACGCAGATGGGGTGGGAAGGAGACGAAGTCGAGATAGTGGGAGATTTCGTCGGCAGAGAAGGCGGAGGGTGTCATTGTGGTACGGTCAGAAAAAAAAGGTTATCCCGCAGTGTAGAGCAATTGTGAGGGTGAAAGTGAGGCAGACCGAAACAATGTGGGGGAGTAGAGAGCAAGCCAAATAAAGGTCAATCTGGACTTTCGAGAAGCGAGATACAGGGAATAGGGAGGATCTTTGCCGCCTTTCACTTCCACCTTTCACAGATGAGTTGAACAAATTTTGGCGGTAGATGCATCGGCGAAATCACGCCATTGACACAAGTGGATGCAGCTAGATCAGAAATGTGTGTGGTCGAGGTGGGAGGGTCAAGAAGAAATGAGTCACTCTTTGATTTTGGAAAAAATCCACCACTTTCGTGATTGTCTAATCGCGTACGATCACACGACGACGCGTCTTGCTTTGCTAACCACCAAGATGATGTTGTAGCTTGGTGAGATCAGGCTTTTTGCGGGGTTGGAAAAGATCAAGGCTCTGCCACACGTGGCGTCGCGGTGGGAGCTTGGGCCTCCCGCATTTTGAAGATCAGCATGTAAAAGAAAAAAAAGTTGCTGAATTGTTTGCAGGGCTTTCCTTCTCTGCGCCATCACACCTGCACATCGCTCTTCTCACCGTACATGCGGTTGTACCTGTAATAACGGATCGCCAGGAAAGTTTGTATTGCACCTAGACATAAGCCAATATGACAGAACCCATGGAAGACGATGAGGACTTCTATACCTCTGAGAATGTTGTCCCAATTCAGCAGCCCACGAAAGCGCCCAATCCGGAACAGAGCGTGCAAGCACCCACGAGTACGCCTGCAGAGACAAAAGCTGGCGATACCCCTAGAGCTCAAGCGCATGATGATCTTCTGTCCAATCCCAGAAAGACCCATGAAGCCCCAGCTGAAAGCACTGTCCGTGATCAAATGTCTGACCAGAACTCCGTCCATGCACAGCAGTCTAGTCTTTTGACTCAAAGTTCGGGAGGCCATGTTGCCATGACTACCCATTCAGGATATCCTCCAGTCGCCGGCTCAGCACCGGGTACATATCAAACTACTGGACAGAGCAATTCGGCATCTTACTCTGCGGATGTCGATGCAGCTCAAGTTTCCATACAAACACCCATCAACCCCCCTCATTCAATTCCAGCCAATGAATTAACAGACTATGAGTCCAGTTCGGCGCCTGTGCTAGCAGAGCGTGCACAAGAGACCGCAGATGCGACAGCTACAGCCATCAATTCGGCCGTAGGGCATGACGACGCAGTCTCAGATACGACCATGGGTGGAACTACCGACACGCAAGATGTCAACACTACTCACACCATACTAGATGCAGTCGCAGCCACGGGCCCTACAGCCATTGTTCAGCCCTCGGACCAAGCGATTGATCATCAACCCGCTCGTGAGGCCACGCCAAAGGCGTCGGAGACAGCAACGCACAATTCTACGGAAAGCGCGACACTCAGTCGAGCTACCGAGGACAAAATGCCTGTCCCCATGCAGAGCGACACCACGGATGATGTCCAACCGATTGTAGAAGAAGCCGAAGCAGCCTTAGCTGGCCGACAGAGTGGCGCTGGACAGACGACGCAAAACGGTCAGCCCTCGCAAATCGAAGGTCCTGAGTTTGAGGCCGATTCCTCTCCGTATGAGTCGTCGTCCGATGACTCCTCGGACACCTCCTCAGATGACGATAGCGATGACGACTACCCTCTCATGGACCCAAGAGAGCAAGCCCGGTTACTGATGGAAGATGGTGGCTCGGACGACGAAGGCGGCAAGAAGGGTGGTGGTGGACCATTACGCACTCAAAACGAGCAGATTGACGAGATTGTTGAGATGCCAGAAATCGAGGTCACGGAAAACATGAAGATCGAGGAGCTTGGTAACATCGTTACCATTGTGGACAACGTTGCGCTGATCAAGGCAAAAACATCTGGTGAGTACCAGGTGCTGGAGACGAGCTCGCTCCTTTGTCGGCAGGATCGAAAGGTCATTGGAGTTGTTTCGGAGACTATAGGACGAGTCGAGGAGCCCTTGTATGTTGTTCGGTTCACCAACCCATCGACTCTGACGGAGTTTGGTCTTGAAGTCGGGACTACAGTCTACTATGTGCCATCACATTGCAAGTTTCTTTTCACCCAAGCATTGCATGTTAAGGGTTCAGATGCGTCAAATTTGCACGACGAAGAAGTCGGAGACAATGAGATGGATTTCTCGGATGACGAAGCGGAACAGGCATACAAAGCCAGCATCAAGAGGGCAAAGCGAGAACGGAAGGAGGGCAACCGCCCCGATGGTCCTCGAGGTCCGTCTACTCGTCCGCCACCCGGTCGGTCTCAGGGCAATACTTTCGAATCTGGACCAATGGAACTTTCCTATGACGATGAAGGTGGAGATGATCTGTACACACCCTTGGCTCGACCTGCGAATCTGGTTGATCTTATGCGACAGGGGCCGCCTAGTGAGGAGCAAAACCAGTCCGCGAGATCAATGAGTGGCAACTGGCGAGGAGGAGATTCACCTCGCGGCCGAGGAAATCGTGATCGAGGAGGCAGAGACAGGGGTGGAGGACGAGGAAGGGGACGAGGTGACCACGGTGGCCGTGGCAGAGGCCGTGGTTACAATATTCAAGGACCCAGTCCTCAGTCTCATCAGCAAAGCCTCTACCAGCAATATGGCTCACAGGGCAGCCAGTGGCCGCCTCAATCTAATGCCCAAAACCCAACGCCAGTGTACACTGCTCCTCCCAGTGTACCTCATATGGGATACCACGAAACGAATCCATACAGCGGTAATATTCCGCCTCCACAACCCCAGCATCAAAATCAAGGTTCACTTTTCCCTCCTCTTCCGGCTCAAGGCTTCCCGCAGTTTCAAAATCCAATGGCAATGGGAACTGTGCCGGGTGGTTTCCCAATGCCCCAATGGCCAGTACAGCAGCAGTGGCCGTCGCAAAACGGTGCACAAAGCGGCAATCAGTCCGGCCAGCCGGCCCAAGCAGGTGCATACGTCAATCCTGCTCTCTACGGGGCGAATAACGGCGGGCAGAACTATGGGAACAGCCATCAGGGGCAATACCACGGCCAGAAATAAAGCTTGTTGGATGAGCGTATGTAAGATATCAGATCGACGGCAGGGAGTGTGCCTGGACGGGGAACACAAGCACCTAGGCGATGATCGGTGCGACTTCAACTAGAGGCGCCACACCGATGTCCGAGAACGGCACATTGGCTCAGGCATACTTTCTTCGGCATGCTATGCTTGCCGTCCCTGAGGAGACACTTGTGGGTGTGGTTCAGCAAGAG
>UYJD01000002.1:843690-1048293 GCA_900618795.1 Cyanodermella asteris
CGTGTTCGCGAAGAAATGATCATGTTAATTGCTTATATAAGCCGCGGATGGGGACTTTCCGGCTAGTATGTATTAGACCATCGTCTAACATGTTATACACAGGACGGATGGACACACCTCGTTGCGCACGTATCCTGTTACCCCTATGATATGCTACTTTTGTGAGTGCTTCTACGGGCACATCGACGGAATTGTAGTAAAGACACATAACCGCCGACCTCTAATAGTAGTATTTAAAGTACCTATCATACCGTGAACGGATCTACTTCGGAGGCAGTCATTTGAGTGTCGCAGTAAAGACTTCCTTTAGTACGCCTTGTGCTTCTAAAGGAGTTGATGCAACACGCGACACGGTCCTTGGAAACATTTCGATGAGAACCGCGAAGGTAAATTCTGATTCCGTAGCGGGTTAAAAGTCTCACAGCTAATTGACAGGAAGTTCGAACACAAAATCCCAGCGAGCGATTACGGCTTCCATTTTTGAGTCAGTGTTTGTATTGATATGCGCAGGAACCTTGCCGTTTGCGCTAATGATCACTCCGACAAGAAATCTGTACTGTGGCACGAAGTCGAGGAGGTTGAGAAACGGGGCATGACGGAATGTATGTTCCAGCTCTCCGCAACTTCTTCTCAACTACTCGACTTCGGTTCCCTTGTTCTCACCGTCCGCGGTATCAGCCTTCTCGGTGAACTGTGTAGAGTCCGGGATACCCCCAGACTGCAAGTCATACACTTGCTTACAGCCGGGGCCCCACCACAAGTTCGCAGTCTTGTTCATTCCATCAGCCACATCCCACGACTTGCCACCCTCGATAGAGATCGCCTTGCCAGTCTCCTTGGGATCGGCCAGACCAATAAGCTCGCGCATGACTCTCGCAACATCATCCACCTCGTTCATCGGCAGCCCAGCCTTGCGCCACGCCTCCACGAAGCCTGGCATGATGTTGGTACCACCAGTCATTCCAGGCATCACAGCATTGACACGGATGCCCCGCTCCAAAGCCGGGCCCGCTGCCAGGCCCTTGGCGAGTCCAATCGCGCCGTGCTTGCTGGCGCCATAGAATACCATCGGACAGGCCACGATGCCTGCGGAAGATGACATGATGACGATACTGCGGTCGTCACCTTTGTTCCGGGTCTTCGGGTTGTCGAGGAACGCCATTGCGACGCGGCAGAAATAGATCATTCCCATCAGGTTGATCTGCATGGTCATCTCCGTTGGCTGTTCGTGGACGGTGTCTCGGGTCAGTGTTGTTCCAAACCAGTCGCCGCGCTCGGCGACGCCGGCGTTGGCTATTGCATGGTCGATGCGGCCGCCAAAGGACTTTTCGGCGAGCTCGAAGAGCTCAATGTTGGATTGGTAGGATCGAACGTCGGTTTCCTTGAACAGGATGTTGCTGCGTGGGTGAGGCGTGTTGGGGAGACTGGCGATCAAAGCCTGCGCACCGGAAGCGTCGACGTCGCCAAAGACAACATATGCGCCTAAGGAATGTAGCAGTTGAACAGTGGTAGCACCGATTCCAGCGGCACCACCTGTAAGTACGACAACCTTCGACACAAGAGGGGCAAGAGAGGACTCGAGAGGGGCGAACCTGCTCATGCTGATGCTATTTGGTATGGTAGTGTGGATGCTTGTGGTTCAGGTTGCAGATGGTGATGTTGAGATCGTGGAAGCGGGTAAAGATCCAGATCCCAGCAAGGGATTCGGGATACTTATACTGAATTAGTACGACAGAGAGCGAGTATAATGTACGAGTAAACAATTGTCGGCAAAGCTACCACGTAAGTGAATCCAGAGCCAGAGCCGTGACTCAGTGAATCTGGACATCCACGCGATTTACTGATGGATGATGGCGATAGAGAAAAGAGTCAGGCGGCCACGTGTACTCAGAAGTGAATCAAGCTCTTGCAAAACACGAAGCTGGAAAATGATCGGTTCGTGGACAAAGACCCGAGGACAAACGACCCCTAGGATTTTGTACCACGTCAGAGGTGGGAGCGCTGCGTGAGTGAAAGGGAGGGGGACAAAAAATCACGAGCTGCTGGACAGGGACGGAATAGGTCCGACAATACAATACTGTCGTCCGTACACAATCAGCTGTAGCATCCTTCAGATCCTTATGGCTTGTCCGCCAAATAGCATACTGTTAGTGGAATTAAATTCTGGATCTGGGAATCTGGCCGCCGATGCGATCGATAAACCGTGGTACTGGGAGCTGGTGCGCTTGTAAAGCGACCGTATTTGAAGCCCATGAGGGGGTGTCTCCGCCTCTCAGAAATGTTAGCGTTTACGCCGTCTACGGCGTCTAGCAGGCATCTTCAACCCCAGAACCATGCTCCCAAGGACGTGACTTCTGACTGTGCAAACGATCATGGTCTCTGGTGCCACCGCTCACTTGAAGCCTGAAAAAGCTGAAGCCCGTTGTTGCAGTTGACGGGTTTGAAGGATCGAGTCGTCTGGGTCGGGCATTTTCCGAGCTCTAGTTCATCCTTCGGTCGTAATGCAGCGTGTGTAGGCGGTGCTTCGCTTAGAAACCCACGTGTCGAGCGCCTGCAAAGCAACACTAGTTCCCAAGATCTGACCGACCCTTGGTTCCGCACTTCCGGCACAGACTTTTGGGTCACTCCAACCTTGGCCGCTCAGTCGGTTGATTGTTGTATCGACTTGGTGCAACGCAGTGCCTATAAGCTTGCCGGTGTCTCGGCAATGGAGACAACGTATTTAATGGCACTCGCCTTGCCCCGCTTGAGATCGATGAGAGCTTGCTCGATGCCGGCAAGGCCACCAGGCACGACTTCATGTGGATGCGCCTTGAACCAGCCTTCTGCCAGACCCCTGCCGATGCAACGGAAATGCACAAAGCCAAAGTCTGATAGGTCATCACTGACTCCAGGAATGGCTCCATGAACAGCTCCAACGACGACGTTGAACTTCTCGATGCTAGGAGGGATTTCACTGTGGCTGCCGAAATTGGTAAGAGCGACCTTGCCGGTCTTCTGGTCCAGAACCTGGCATATATTTATGTACGAGCCGTTAGCGGTCACAGCGTCGAGAGCGTATTCGATACGCCCATATTTGTGGCCCGCATTTCGCAAGGCCTCGACCACGGCTTCATTGCCGTCGCGATAGTTGATGACAGTGTCGCCCTGGCTCCGGTCTATCAGGCCCTCGACGTGCGCAACGCCACGGCCAGCAACACAAATCAGAGGGTGAATATTGGCGCGCTTGGCGAGCTGAATTGCATAGGAGCCGACCGCACTGGCAGCGCCATAAATGATGAGAGGCATTGCCTTTCTCGCCGGCATCCAAGGCTCAGGCAAACGAAGACGAGCAAAGAGCCCGTCAGCTGCGGTGAGAGCAGCCATCGGGATCGTAGCGCCTTCTAGAAAGCGGTAAGAAGGCGAAACCCCCCTGCAACTTCTTGAATTACGTACCTTGAAAGCTGACATTATCGGGCAAATGGATCGTCGTATGTGCCCAGCTCACGGCATACTCAGCGTAACTACCGTCTGGCGCCATATATTGATGCAAAGCAATGACTCTATGTGCCGTCAGTTCGTGTAAAATGTTCAAACGCCGTCGCATTGAACTAGAGGTACCTATCGCCTGGCTTGAACTCGGTGACATGGTCGCCGACTTGATGCACGACCCCGGAAATGTCATCGCCCTGATTGGTGGGGGTGTAGCCAGGTGTTCCTTCTGGCGTTTTCCTGTGACACCATGATAAGTAAAAGGCCGGGAAGAACATGCCAGCCTGTCTCACCAGTCTTTCGGATTGACCCCACTGTAAGCAATCTTTGTCACTATCTGGTGAGGACCAGGCTTTGGGATAGGGCTATCTTGAATGATGACCTTCGGTCCTGTAGCGACGAGTGCTTCTTTCATCGTGCTGAGATGAATTCGATGTGTTTGCTGTAGAGCTATGCCACGCGGTTTGTTCAGAGTCTTGATGAGCTGGTTAGTGGTGTGTCAGTGCAGCCCAAGGATCGGACAGCTCTGGGGTATTTGTAGCAGATGAATAAGAGGGTGGCCTCAGGAATACTCGAACGCTGTCAGAGATAAGAATACGATGATGAGGGCATGTTTCACTTCGGCGAAGCCTGAAAATGGCGGCTCAAAGCCTCTACACGAGGTAAAGTTGGTCCTCGACCATGGCAATTCAGCCATGTTTTAGGCAATCTCATCGCCGACACATCTGTCGTATGAGCGGGGTGAATAAGATGTTATGTTGCTCTAAAAATCACTGCCTCAAGCTGCGGAAATTGCTGGTCAAGCATGAGACGCTGACTGTCGACAGACACACGTACTGGTAGTTGTTGGGGTATGGAGGGAGCGGTGCTGGTATTCTACTTCGTACCTAGAACCCAACGAATACGAATACGAGGGAAATGCGGCTAATCGGGGCTTTAGCAAATGCCGTTCTCCTTGACATGCCATGACCATGACCGGTATCGATCAAGCTCTCACTCCCCACTAGTAAATATAGTCCCTTCTACACACACTTGTTCAAGCACTGGCATTGCGCAGACGCTCAGATCCCGGCATACGTGCCCTGCTTGAGCTGGGCATTCGACGTGGCTCCACCAGTCGTCACGACATCACAACCGACCTCGGCAAGTGGCAGGCGAGATATATGATTCTGATACAGCACTATCTGTCGCGACTATTGCGACGCCCAAAGTTGATAAGAGACCCCCAGCTTTGTGCTGTTTGTAATCGCCAACATTGAGCTCATTCTCCATCTCGTACTCCCACGAACATCGCAGGATTGCAAGTTTTGCATTCGTCTGATCCCTCCGCCTGTGGCGCTCGCTGGCACCACCCGACATCGACGCGCTAACCTGGTCTTCCAAATTTAGTCTCCTCAGCCTCCTCGGCCAACGTGCAATTTACCATGATCCAGACTATACTCACGCCTGACTCATCTGCCTCAAACTTAGTCTCTGCTCGTCCATTTGCTACGTCAGGCCAGAAGACACGGATCTGGTTTAGCCTCTGATCCTTGTGACGGGCCCGACTAACCACGCTATGCGATTTGGCTTCATTATTTCATCCGTTCCGTCAGATGTTAAAGTTTTAGCGTCGTGCTTCGAAACACCCTTTCGCGCCCGATCAAGAATGGAGGCAAGTATACTTTTCGAGGTGGCGGATGGGTGCTTCCTCATATCTTCTCTGTTCGTCGTCTTCTTGCTGCGTTTTCGTCCATTGGACAAATTTTATCTCTCCTTCATCCAATTCTTGACGGCACCAGTACCGTCTGTGAGCAGGGCAAAAAACTGGGGATTGAGCTCATCGAACGCCGTGGCTGGTGTTGAATTAGCATGGCCCACGGTCTACCTTCACTTGTGGTCATCTTCGCTCTTTTCGCGTTGCCTGCTGCTGCCTGGGTCAACTATGAGACCAACTGTACTGCACCAAACGATGCCGATAACGTCAATTTTGTCTCATCTTCCAACGTGCGCAGTACGCTCGACATTGTCTGGTCATCTCTGTCTATTCTCCTGCTGACCACCTGGAATGCGCTCCACCTGAGCGTTCCATCGCATTTTGAAGTAAAAGAGAAGGGCTGGAAGGGTTTTGCGAAAGAGCAATGGAGGGCGATTAGCGAAAAAGCGACTTGGATGCTCGTCATGATTATAAGCCCCGAGTACCATTTCGGCAAGGGCATGATGGAGAACTTTGCAGCCAAACACAGCGTGGGACAGTTTAGAGACGACAGATGGACTACCACACATGCGTACTTTGCAAACATGCGAGGCTTGATTCTCCGCTTTCAGACCAAGTCTGCGCGACACAAGAACGGACTGCAGCCCACAGCAACAGGCAAGGGATCAGAGCTTGGTCTCAAAGTCACACGGTTTAGTATGAATGACGAGGTTCCATACGAAGAGCAAGATCTCGAGTGGTCAAAGAGCATTGAGCTTCAGCATTGTCGAGAGAATTGTCATCCACCGGATAAGACAGAAACGACCAAGGCACAGCAGGCAAGAGGTAATACAGGAAACATACCCCGAGAACACGGCTTAAAAGCCTCGACTGCCATCATCCAGACACACTCGCCCCATTCTTCGACCGATGTCACAGAGAGTCTTGAAAAGCCGGACACCCTTCCCGACCACGACCCTTGGGAAGGAACGTGGGCCCTCGACGCTTCGCAATGGTACGTAGCCTGGAAGCGAGGCATAATCAAAGAGCCACCTCAAGTCAGCCTCGAATCAATCAAAGACCGCTCCAAAGGCGACGGACTCGCCAAAGGCCTCGCAATCCTCCAAATCTCCTGGCTGGTAATCCAAGTGATAGCCCGCGCGATCGAGGGCCTCGCGATCTCGCTCCTCGAAATAACGGTCCTTGCCTTCGCAGCCACCGCAATCGCCATATACATCACCATCTGGAACAAGCCCCAAGCCGTCAAGGTCCCCATTTTCATCGATGCCGACCGACTCGTTACGCGCGAAGACGTGATCAAGCTGGCGGCACGATCTCCCAAGAGCAGTTTGGTGGTACACGAATTCTGGCTTCACGGCGTTTGCATTCGGGGCATGGCCGACAATGTCTTCCCATACGCCCCTGGCGTGCCAATCCCTTTCACGAAGAAGAACGGGCACTATCAGCACCACATCTCGGCCGTCGCGATCGGGTTCGGGCTCGGCGGTGCAATTTTCGGCGCCGTGCACTGCGCGGCATGGGGCTTCAAGTTCCCGACATCTGCTGAACATACCCTGTGGCAGGTTTCGTGTATATTCATCCTTGCTTCGCCGATGGCTTGCGCTTTCTTCTACCTCTTTACACAGCAGAGGGCAAAGAGGGGTGGGCTGACGGAAGCATGGACTCGCAAGCTCGTGCTCGTGCCTTTAGTCATGCTGATACCCGTGTATATCTTCTTTCGGTTGTTTTTGATGGTGGAGGCTTGTAGGGCGCTGGCGTATCCGGAGGCGTCGACTTTTCAGGATGTGCAGTGGCCGAATTTCATTCCACATTTCGGATGAGTCGTGCCGACGATTGATGTATATAGTAACTTGGGCGTATGATAAAATAACGAATTGATGCTCAAGCTGAAGACGGACCAAGTGACTACAGTTCGTGGTGAGGTGCAGTCTGAGTTTAGCTCGCGATTGTTTACTAAAACAGACACGAAGCTCTTCGACCAGTGGCTGGGGCATCTCTTGTCTTGCGGCCAGTATCGATGTTCACGAACGTCAACCATTAAAACTGATCACAGTCCAAAAATGTTGCTGGTAGGCCAGAGAATGATGAACATTATGGATCAGTGGCAGAATATCCGCAATTAACTTGAAGGATGACACTTCGCTCATTCGAACCATATTTCCTTCGCTAGATCGTGCTTCCAGGCCTCGCCGAACATGATACCGTGCACGTAGCAGCCACCAAGCATGGTGTTCTTGTAATCTGCAGACCTTCCATCTTGTCGCATCACAAAAGGTGTCCTTCCTCCAGCGCACACGATTATTGAATCACCAACATCAGTCTGCCAAGGAACATTGCAATAATATCCCAACTTCGTCCGGGCCATTTTCAGGGAGAGGTCAAGTCCAAAGTCATTGATGACGGTGCCCAAGATAAGGCTAGATTCGTCGCCACAGCAGAATGTGCCTTCTGCATCTTCGACTTGATCAGCTATATGGTGGATGTGGGCTTCCTGTGGTATGTAAGTGTTCTTCCCGCGAATGATCTCCATGACGGGCTCCTTGTCATACGCCAAGAATATTGCCTGCCAAAACGCTAGGCTTGCCGTCTGGGGTGTGGTATAGATGGGGCCTGCTCGAGAAGGGCATACCTCGTGGCGACTTCTTAGAACTGCGCTGATCCTCTTTATCGACGGCGCATCCAACTTTCTCAAAGGCGTGCCGAAAGCTCCCAATGTGCTCGGGTCAGCTATATAATCGGCGACACATTCTATCGTATCTATTGTATGGCCCGACAGGACAAGCTCCCTTCCAACCAACCGACGCGTGATTGGACTGTCCGACGCCGCTTTCCAGAGCCAGGGCACGATTGACCGGAAGTACAGCTTTGGCCATTGGCTGGTGGTACGGAAGTCAGAAGCCCAAGAAGGGAGCCGAATCAGTGGGAGGTCGGAAGGCCGAAGAAAACATAGCATGCTCAGGTCGTCTGCATCACGGAGCAACTGGGTAGCGTAGTCGAGGTACACATCTTCCACAGGTCTATCGTAGTTCGGTTTGAGCATTGGTCCTGAGGTCTTTCTGCCCAGGATACCCAGCATGGAGTAGATCTTGTCTCGAGGATCTTGGCAGAGTGCGGCCCTGTTCAGCATTATGAGGAACAATGCATTGGGAACCTCGCCTTTCATCAGGGACTCTCGAGCGTGAGCCATGAAATTGAATCTATCCAAAGAACGCGTCTGATTGGCGTAACGGGACCAGCCGTAAACAAATCGCAACGCTCTGAGAGCCGAGTTGAGCTCTTTCCAGTCAAAACTCTGTGTCGCCACGCAGGATGACGACATCTTTTGCCAGAGTAAACTCTTGTAAAACCCATGCTCGAGAAAACCATGGTAGGGCGTACAGCTCAGCAAAGCGCCCTACGAACTCTTCAAAGCGATCGAGCGGCTCTTCCAGGAGGTGGTACCAGGACAGCGCTCTTACTTTCCTGCTGAGAAATTGCTGATCTGGCACAGTCGGCCCCAACCAGATGATAGTCTTCACCGCAGATGAATATATCGTGCCCATGAGGCTGACTTGAGCACTCTTTTCCTCGACATTCGCCTGATCAATACATATCGCGTCGATCCATAGCAGCTTGTAATCGTGTTTCTTCTTTAGTTCGACCAGAATCGAGTACAAATTTGGCCTGACAGGGACTTGAGTGCCGTTGCAAAGAATATGGACGAACGAAGGGACCTCGTCTCCCCAGGTGTACGATAAGGCATAAAAGTCCGGGGCCCCCTGTAATGGATAGGCTGTTGAATTGCAAGAAATCGCGGCTGAGTCGTCCTCGAGGTGCAGTAGGCGAATCTGGGGTTGTTGCGAGTCCAATGATAGCTTTGGCCAGGGAGATCTGCTTCCGCCAATCACGGAGTTGCTGTCAGTCATATCTGCCGGTATCGACAACAACCCGGTTGGTCTGATTTCGAGATTCAGAACGTTGATCGGGACATTGTAGCTGGAATGATAGAGGAACGGAGCCGCAGAGCAAACGAGCAGGCATGGCTGTGAGGCCTTTCGTGCCGAAGGCCGGCGCTTTGAGATCGGCGAAGCTCCTCGCGACCCTATTGTCTGTTAGGTCAGGCTTGAGAGTGGAGCCTCAATTGCATAGAGTTGTTCTCGAAGGTCGAAACGGGGTACACCGCGCTTGGCTAGAAAACCTTTGTCTACGTGCAAACATTAGGAAAAGCATCTTGTCAAGGACGATACCAGACCGTGTCCAGTCCTGCTCTCGTGGGAACCACAAGTCCATGAGGGGAACAGGGCGCCATTTCAACCCTGCACAGGAGAGAAATTGAACATTCAACCGTCTGGTGGACCTCGGGCTTGAGCGCGATCCTGCTGTCACTACAATGCTATCGGGCGATGCCGACTTTGGCTGAGCCAAGACTCCTCCATGAATGTGCAATCTCGACGCTCCAAGACCACAAGGCCAAGCAGGGTCCAGCTTGGCCGCAAGCCACGAGACCATAAGTGTCGTGCCTCTGGAAAGGGACTCATTCATGATAGAGAGTCGGGCCGTTACTTCTCCTATTATGTAAATATGGATTGAGACCAGCGATGGCGATATAGGTCTCCTCGTGATGCTCACCAAATCGCTGACGCGGTGATACCCCGCTCGAGGCTTGAAGAGCTGTCTCTATTGGCAAAGCGGGATGAAAGAAGTCGCTGCGGATGCTCCGTCCATAGCAGCCAAACACCTGGCCAAACCCCTGGCCGAACAGCCAGTCAAATATCTAGCCCAGCACATATCTAGTGATATAGCTAAGTACCTAATGACGTACCTAGCTAAGTACCTACTAGTAGCTAACTACTCGACTTTGTACCCAGCTAAGCACTCCGCTAAGTACCCAGCTGAATACCCACTTAAGTACGCCGGCAGAGACTTTTTTTCCACCCGCATTGTGGCGTTGATTCTGACTTTCGCCCGCCGCGCTTTTGCCAGCACCGCATCCAAAATATCATGATTATCCTCAAGCTTCGCCCGCACCGCTCATGAATCTATGGCTAGCGTGTTGACCAATTTTCGACGTGTTACCATCGTTGCAACTGCGATTAACAACGCCGCCGGTTCCGACATTGCACGGGTGGTGTCCGTGGGGCAGACACTCAGCTCATTTACCAGCCAGTCGATCAGCTCCCTCTCCAAGCTACCAAGACGGCTAGCTCAGCTCCGATCATTGCCCGTTGCAGACTCTGCTCGTGTTGTGAATGGACAGTGCCACGTCCCCGCATGTTGATACTGCATCCCAGCCAGAATCCTCTTCTACTTGATTGCGGGGTCCGGCTCGACTCGAGGAGATGATAGGTTCTAAGCTATCTCACCTGCGGTAGACACCCTGCAGCTGACCTGGTGATACATGCGAAAGTGGTGTTGATATGCGCCAGCTTCGACGTGGTTGGCGAAAGCGAAACAGTTTGCTACGAGATCCATGAGCACGAGGTTGGACGTGCGACAATTGTGCTGAACTAGGATCCCAAGCACAATAGACTTTTGCTGCACGTTGTCCCGCATTCAGGGGAGAGATTCGACTTCCAGAATGACTTGCGCAAGGCTTCGATGACAGAAGTCAAGATGCTAGTGCAGAGCACTGACAGGCCTGGAACTTCCCTTATAACCGTCACTTCCCTGCCTTCCCCCTCCTTCGTCTCTGTATCGACTGCCTGTTGCGCAGTTAAGCTTCTTTGGGAACACTCCTCAACTCTTTGATATACAGTCACGATGGGTCTCGGTCTAAAGCCTGAAGGCGTTTACGGCTCTGCCGCACCCGCTATCCTCATTGGCATATTCGTCGCCTTTGGAGGCTTCCTCTTTGGTTATGTGCGTGCTCACATTGTTCGACTGAAGCTTTCCAGGAGTACTGACAGAGTTTCCTAGGACACTGGCACGATTTCCGGTATTCTGGGAATGGACTACGTCTTGAAGACATTCACCACCGGTTATGTCGATGGTGACGGCAAGCCAGCTTTCACGTCCAGTCAGACTGCAGAAATCGTGTCGCTGCTCTCGGCCGGCACCTTTTTCGGCTCTCTTGCGTCGGGCATACTCGCTGATGTTGTCGGACGTCGCATGGGACTGGTGTACTCATGCGTCGTCTTCATGTTCGGGGTTATCCTACAAACCGCCGCTGTCGCCATCCCGTTGTTTGTAGCTGGGAGATTTTTCGCGGGATTCGGCGTCGGATTGCTCAGTGCTATCGTGCCGTTGTTCCAGTCCGAAACATCACCGAAGTGGATCAGAGGAACCATCGTCGGAAGTTATCAGCTGGCCATCACCATTGGACTGTTCATCGCTGCCATAGTGAATTACGGCACTGCGGACCGCGACGACAGCGGCTCGTATCGCATCCCTGTGGCTCTTCAATTTGCTTGGGGCATTATCCTCATCATTGGCATGATCTTGCTTCCTGAGACACCTCGCTACCTGATCAGAAAGGGCGATATTGGTGGAGCCACCCGTTCCCTCTCCCGTCTCCGCCGACTTCCAGAATCCGACGCTCACCTCCAGGACGAGCTGGCCGAGATTAAGGCTAACCACGAATACGAGCTGAGCATTGGCTCGGCTTCTTACTTGGAACTGCTGAAGGGCAATCTTGGCAAGCGACTTGCCACAGGTTGCTTACTCCAGGCGCTCCAGCAGCTCACAGGAGTAGGTCCATCCCATCTTCTTTTGTGTATCCCAAAACTCCTAGTGAAGTTGGGCAAAGTATCGGATGAAAGCTAATCATGCGGCTTGTGACTCACAGGTCAACTTCATTTTTTATTACGGGACGGTTTTCTTTCGATCAACCAATGCGTTCCCGAACCCGTTTATCATCCAAGTCGTGACGAACGTGGTCAACGTGGCTTCCACGTTCCCTGGTCTTTATGCGGTGGAGAAGTTCGGTCGGCGTTCAACGCTCCTTGCTGGAGCAATTGGCATGGCCGTCTGTCAGCTCATCGTCGCCATCGTGGGCACAATCTTCATCAAACAGTACGATGACGGAAAGGGCACCAACTACACAACGAACGACGCTGCTGCTAGGGCGCTGGTCGCCTTTGTTTGCTTCTACATTTTCTTCTTTGCTTCGACCTGGGGCCCCAACGCATGGGTCGTCACAGGCGAGATCTTCCCCCTCAAGGCACGAGCAAAGGCCATTTCGATTACCACCGCTTCGAATTGGCTGCTCAATTGGGCCATTGCTTATGCCACGCCGTACATGGTATCGTACGGGCCTGGTAATGCCAATTTGCAGGCGAAGGTCTTCTTCATTTGGGGAGGTTTCTGTGTCATCTGCGCATTCTTCGTCTGGTCGATGATATACGAGACCAAGGGCTTGTCTCTTGAGCAAGTCGATGAGATGTACGCCAAGATACCTCATGCCTGGAACAGTCACAAATTTGTGCCGACTCTGCGTTTCACGGACGTCCAGGAATTTGCTGGCGGTGATGCAGTCCGCAATAAGAGCTTGGCCGAGGCGGAGAAGACGGCCATTCGCAACAAGAGCGTTGCTGGAGGTGAGCACATCGCTGACCAGAAGGAGGAGTAATCGGGGTGAGACTGTTCCGCCGGGTCCATGATGAACAGTATGTGGCAAGATACAAGAATGCCATTGTGCAAAACATCAGACGACGCTGTTTGTACGGAAATACGACCTCAATATATCCCGAGTATTGTGAGCACATCCGCCACCTGGAGCTAGACGTATTACACAATGGTCTTGAATCGATGTTGTTGCGAGCTTCCAAGCTTGCTACTGATATATTTTCCTACATGGGCCGATTAATGTCGTTGACGTCCCGTCTGGCTGACTTAAACTGGTACCCACGAAATCACTTTGTAGATATGGATGTGCTTTGTCGATGCTCCACTCAAACGTATGTCCACCCCTGTGGGTTGTTCTTGGTTTGTGTCAAGCAATATGCCACTGCCGATACGAGTCGCTTGGTGATCAAGTGCCTGCCCAACGGCTTCTTACCGCTCAGTCTTGTCTCTCCTAGATTCGTCCGCCTCGAGCCGCATTGCAGGAAAAACCCAAATCACCTACGGCTCGCCACGGAACACTTGTTCGAGCAATTGTGACATCCGCTCCGGCTGTCACCGGCTGCCCTCCGCCTAGCTGCGATGAAGGGATCAGCCCACTGCAGACGCGGAAGAGTCGAAGCTCAGATTCCCGCCGGCCCCGCTCTGCACGCCAGGGCCAAAAGCGCCGACAATAGCCGCTCTGAGCTCTGCAGCTCTCATAAACTGCCAAAAATCTCACCCAATTGTGAGGACTGTCCCGTCCACGCCCTCTCGGATTTATCACATCACAAAATGAGAGAATCAAGAGCCTGTCAGACGATGATGCGCCAACGCTTAGTGCGTGGCGTTCCCGCCTCCAAGGGCGGCGCATCCCGCGTCTGCAAGGCACCCATTGGCACTTTTGCCGTGCCGAAAGTCAGCAACGAGCCCAATGTGAGTTTGGATATTGCTTAATGGGATACAGTTCACACTCGCTGTTGGACCTCAATACTGATGATTCTCGTAGCAACATTATGGCCCAGGCTCGAAAGATAGGGAGGCTTTACAGCAGGCTTTGAAGGCGTGGAAGCAGAGAGGCACCATTTCGGTCCCAGCCGTCATTAACGGCAAGGAGGTGAGCGCCCACAAAACTGCAGTGGTTCAGAGCATCATGACCACTCATTTATTCTTTCAAACCCTCCTACTTCCATGTCAGAAGCTCTGACGTACTACTGATCTTGTGCGCGTTTGCAAATAGGCAACATTGAATATGGGATGCTGACAATCGGCAGATCAAGTCACAGTCCGTACTAAGCCAGTCAAACCCATCTGAGCATGCTTCGAAAGTCGCCAACTACTCAAATGCTAGCAAGCAGGACGTCTCGAGAGCAATTGATTCTGCACTCGCAGCCAAGCCAGCATGGGAATCACTGCCCTTTGCAGATCGTGCCGCAGTCTTCCTCAAGGCCGCAGATCTGATAAGCGGAAAGTACAGATACGAGATAATGGCAGCAACGATGCTTGGTCAGGGCAAAAACGCGTGGCAAGCCGAAATCGACTCTGCCGCCGAGCTTTGTGACTTCTTGCGCTTCAACGTCAGCTATGCGCAGGAGCTGTACGCTCAGCAGCCGGTTCATCATGCGAAGCGTGTTTGGAACAGACTGGAGTACCGACCACTGGAGGGCTTCGTCTACGCAATCTCACCTTTCAACTTCACCGCCATCGGTGGTAACCTTCCTGCTGCGCCGGCTCTGATGGGCAACGTCGTAGTCTGGAAGCCGTCCCCTCACGCCGTGGCATCCAACCACCTTCTCTACCAGATCTTCTTGGAAGCAGGTCTCCCGCCAAATGTCATTCAATTCGTGCCTGGCGATGCCGAGGAGGTCACTTCGCAGATCCTCAGCCATCCAGATTTTGCAGGCTTGCACTATACTGGCAGCACGGCGGTGTTCCGTCACCTCTACGGGCGCATCGGCCAGGGCATCGCCAATGCCACCTACAAGGGATATCCCCGCGTCGTCGGTGAGACTGGCGGCAAGAACTTCCACGTGATACATCCTACAGCAGATATCAAGAACGCAGCTCTCCAGACCATTCGTGGCGCCTTCGAATATGCCGGACAGAAATGCAGCGCGACTAGTAGGGTGTATGTCCCTCAGTCATTGTACGATGAGTACAAGGAGACCCTCGTCAAGGAGACAGAAGGCCTCAAACAGGGTCCTCCGGAAGACTTTTCCAACTTTCTCGGCCCCGTCATTCACGAGGCCTCGTTCAACAAGCTCAAGAAGGTCATTGACGACGCAAAGTCCGATAGCGGGCTCGAATTGCTCGCTGGCGGCAAGTACGACAATTCGACCGGTTACTACATCCGCCCGACCATCTACCGCTGCTCCGATCCCTTACACCCTCTCATGAGTACCGAGCTCTTTGGCCCGGTACTGGCAGTCTACGTTTATAACGACAACACCACATCGGCGTTTGAAGATATCTGCAAAATTGTTAACGATAGCTCAGCTTATGCGCTCACCGGTTCAATCTTCGCGAAGGATCGCGAGGCCATCAGAAAGGGTGAAGAGCTGCTCCGCAACGCTGCCGGCAACTTCTACATCAACTGCAAGAGCACAGGTGCCGTCGTCGGTCAGCAGCCTTTTGGTGGTGCAAGGGCAAGTGGAACGAACGACAAGGCTGGCAGTGCTGCATTGCTGAGCAGGTTTGTGAGCATGCGTTCAATGAAGGAGGAATTCGAGCCCATGACAAGCGTGACGTATTTGAGCAATGAGGTTTGATGCGTCTGAGCATCTTTGAAAAGAAACCAGGCGTTCCGGGTTAGGACTTAGCGTTAACCTGACGGTAATTGCGTGATTAGACGCAACATTGCTTTGAGTCCCATCCCTGGCGTCTGATTTATTGTTGGGGGGAAAGCACGCGGCACAAAATTTTCGGAGCCTTGATGTTGAAATAATTGTACTCAGTGTGCTCTTACAATGGCTAGACTCTATAAGATAAAGCCGATGATCAATTGCATACGGTCAAGTCACCCTCGATGATGGCTGGCCACCCAGATACCGCATCTCACTTCGCTCGCTAACCCTCCTTCCCAACCCCATATCAACCCTTTCCTTCGCAAGTCCAAAAACCTTCACCGCATCCCCCCAACGGCACATACCTCTCCACCGCAAACCTCACAATATACCACCTGCCACCCTCGCGCTTCACCTCCGCCCTCTCCAACCCCCCTGCGTCGTCACGCTCTCCACCCTCCCATCCCCCAAGCTCCACACAGCGATACGTCCACACACCACACTCGACCGTTGCGTGTGCAAACTTTCCATCACCATCACCATCATCACCGTCATCGTCCGGGAACGTAAATGTCGGCGCACCCAACAAGTGCTGCAACGGCGCCGAAGCCGGAGACGAAAGCGTAGAGCGCATCCCCACATTTCGTCGCGGGGAAATCGTGACGGGCGTGCCGCCGGGGAGGGAGGCTTCTCGGAGGCGTCGAAGGTGGCGGGGCTCGGGAGGGTGGAGGGTGGGCGAGAGGGTGTCGATGCCGGGCGTTGAAGTCGAGGAGGCGCTCCATGGCGAGAAAGTGCTATTGGCGAGAAAGGGAAGCTTTGTGGTACGGACTAGGAGACTCTGGAAAGATTTTCCGGGGTGGGAAGACGGTGGTTCGAACAGAAGCTTGCGAGGAGGTGGGCGAGAGGCCCTGGTTCTCAATGTCTTTCGGAAACTATAAATTGAAAATCTCTGGGGTCTTTGAGGTTATCAATCACAGGCTATGCGGGGAGACCACTTGGTTCTACATTGCTCGTGGCACATGGCACATTGCAGATGAAGCGTACTTTGCGAGCGTTTCCAATTCATCCATCTATGTTTCTACTATTCCAATCGTGTATATATACGCTGCTGGCAGAGCTCATCGCTCGGCAGTCGATGTCTCACACTTATGGGCTTATAAAGTTCACCTTCAGGAAGTCTTGAATGAGCCCAAAGGCCATCTGGGCTGAGTGGTGGAAGTTGATTCCATGGCCGGTCTCAGACAACAAATAGCTCGTGGCGTTCCTGCTCTGCGGAAAGGCACTGTTCAAAGCATCCTTCGCCTTATCGGTTGGAGACGAAAAATTTCCAGAGCAATACGGTAGATCCGAATCGCCGTTGATGATGTATACAGGGCCCGTGAAATTGGTAGTTGGATTGCTGATTGCACCACGGGAGAATAGTTCGCCAAAAGTAATCGTACTGCCCAACGAGGCAACCTTCTGCAGAACATCCAGACTAAAGTTAGGCCACTTGAAGAAACCGATCTGCCAGCCAATCGTGCTGCTTGGAAGCAGGTATCCAGTAGGAAGGTCGCCGAAGCGCAGCGGCCGAGCATGGCTGGCGATATCGAGGTTCAGATCCAAGAGGAAGGGCGCGACTCCGGTGAAGTTGACCGAGAAGCCGGTGAATACTGCGGCGTCAATCTTGTTCTGCAAGTTTGCGACTACAGCCTCCGTAATGATGCTGCCGTAAGAGTGGCCAACGACGGCGAGCTTCGAGAACTTCCGGCCAGAGAACTCTCCCGTGCGGAGCTTGGCGATGAGCTGTTCAGCAATCGCCACATGAAGAGGAGCCTGGATGACGTTAATCGGATCTGGCTTGGAGGAAAGCCCATTCCCGAGGCGATCGTATGAGAAAGTCGCATAGCCAGCGGTGGTAGCCGCATCGACGTATGAGTAGTCTGGAAAGTCCCAGTACGAGTTGTCGAAGCCGAGACCATGTGTCAAGAACTGTACATTTGTAACAGTTGTGGAGCCTTGCGGGAAGCAAAGAGATGCATAGACGTCGTATGCTCCTGTAACATTCTGGGTGCCTTTGTTGATACCTTGGACGTATGACGAGCCCTGTACGATGAAGGAGACCAGATCTTGTGTAACTTCGGCGATGTTGGATGGGGCGGGAAACGACAGCTTCAGGTTGGTTGTACTCGCGTGGACCGGGACTGTACCACTGACGCAAATCCTATGCAATATTAGCCCACGTTCCGACAGAATTATGGCGACTGGAAGGAAGCTTGCTTCCAGAGAGCGATCTTCTGCTAGGCCTGCCATGGACGGAGCTCAGGGAAAAGTGGTGCTCACGATTTACCGCCACGAGATGGTTGTTCTGTAGCGTTGTGAAACCCGACTGTTGAGAGCGAACGAGCCGTGTCACCACCCGAGAGTGAGATCCTTCTTTCAATGGACGTGACCTCGGTCTTTTGAGGGACTAGATAGGGTTCATTGGCAGAATGTACAATGGCAACAATGCCAAGAACGTAAAGGGATAGGAAAAACATCTCATTCATCATCGAAGCTGTTGGGCTAGAGATCAAACTCTAGAGTAGTCGGCGGGGTACAGTGCCTTTTATCCTGCAAAAGAGACGACGAAATGATAGGTTGCCGGTGAGGGTAGCGAGGAGACTGGGATGTATTATTTGTCATACGAGCACGTTTCCGAGCACTTTTCCGACAACAGGACATGATGCAGTTGTAAACGTAGGGCTGATAAGTCAGGCATCGGCTGTGAAGGTAAACCTTCAGTCGGAAGCCGGACAGCGTGACAAGGTATGTCCACTACTTGTCACGACGTTTCTGGAAGGCGGCCAAACGCGGTCGTGAGCATCCTACCTAGTCACGGTCTGCTTCTCGGTCACATCGGTACCATAAATCATGACATCCATGCGAAGGTCGCGTAAACGGCCGCAGCAAAGTGAGGTGATACAGCATGGAACGCGCTTATCGTGGCACCTAATGGGTAGAAAATTTCCGAGTCATCACAGCTGATTGCGGAAATTTTTCGGCGACACTGCTTGGAATACCTGCACTCGAGCGCTGATCTTGTTGGCGCACCTCTTCGCGTACCATTGTCATTGCTGCGCCTGATGTATCGCCTATGGGTGTGTCGGCGATCCTGTACACTCAGGACCCACTGCCTTGCTCCTGGGTCACTTCAGACCTTTCGCGGACAGCATCTCGTTGGGACGCGAAGACCAGAAACAACAAGTACAAGACAAAACAGTGACTGAGTTGCAACTGCGCATTCAACGATAACGAGAAGAATACTTGAAGTGCGTTCAAAAGGCCGGCGAAATATGCTTCCGAAACTTGATTGAATCAAATTCATGGCTGTGGGCTTACTACCCATGTGGGCTCAGCTTATGGAGGCATTGCTGGGATGGATATGTAGGGCTCGGAAAAGACAAAGCCGGTTTGCTGAGCAGTGTTGCACGAACCTGCAAGGAGAATATGACATGCTGACTGGGGCGTTGAGCAAGGTGTAAAAAATGACAAGGACGTTTGATTTCTCTATCTCTCTCCGAGCATTTTGGCATGATGCGGTGGGGCAGGAGGCCTATAGCATCTCGATTGGCAGAAGCTTAAGGCTAGACGACAAACGTCACTGTGAAGAATTGCTCCATCAGTAATGGGGATGTCGCCGACATCGATATGTGAGAAATGCACCCAGACGTGAAAACGCAAGGGCTGGAGCAAGACCTTCAACACGGACCACCTGGCGGAGGCGGAGACAAACTCCGCGGCGCTTGCCGGGCTCGTGCCTTGTTTTGACGTTGCTAGGCGGAAATGTGGGTCTCTGTTGATGTTGCGACTCCCACATGTTGCCCGCCTTCGGCACTCAACGTCCAACATCTTCCGAACGGGTATGATGACTCTGGTAGCCCTCATGCCATAATTTCGATTCTGTTTTATCGCCCTCAGCTAATCCTCAGCCTCCATACTCGTTGACGCCGTTGTCTTCGAAGCTGGGCGTTGCGCCGTGGCTCAAACAAAAATACGCCCTTCATGCTTGTTCACCATTCGCTTAGAGACCCGGAGAAAGGTGCCTCTGGGAGGAGTTTAGCAGGCCCTACTCTCACACGCAATGACTCTACCACATCTGCTGTTGCTGGTCGCTCGTCGCCTTTGAAGTTCTTTTCCTCTTCTTCACGCTCCCAGCAAGTCCCTTCGCTGGCCGCGCAGTCTCCGACAAAACCCATGCTCAGCAAGCAAGATCGACCTAGCCAAGAAGAGCAGCCCAAGCGATTGGAGACACTCAAGCAACAAGAACAGCCTCTCATACCTCAGACAGATCCGATACGCAAACGATGGACGGCAGACTACTTGACAGAGCTACGGAAGCCTGTGGGAGCACGACCGATGGGCGCCAGACCCCCTCCAGGCCGAAATGCTGCGACGGTGCTCGACCTTCTCCCACAAGCCTCGTCCACTCTCGCTGGCCCTACGACTGAAAACAAGCCGGATGTCATCGAGAAGTTGAAGCGATCAATTAGCCCATTCGGGTCGCAACGATCGCAGTCTTCTCTAAGCCACCGTCGAGACGCAGGAAGACCCTTGGCTCGAGCCCCAGACATGTCGATCATGGAGGACATTGCAACGACAAATGCCAGAGCAGACAAAATCAGTGTCGAAATCGATGGGAGAAAAGCACCAATGCCATACTATGAGCGTGGACAACGTTGGATGGAGAAGCAAGAGGCCAAATCTTTAAGGGCTGCAATGGATTACATGGACCGAGACGAGGATAAACGAGTTCACGATGCGGCACAAGAGGACGCTGCTGACCTGGTCTGGAAACACAAACACGCTGATAGGGCTTACGAGAATCCCGAAGCATTCAAAATGAGCCTGAACGAACATTTGAAGCAAGGTAGTCATGCCAGGAGCCAGAGCATTGGCCCTTTTGAGACGCTGTATGTTGCCAAGGGCGGCGCAGTGGACGGGAAACGATCAGCTTCCGATGGGTCTACTTCTACCAAGAGTGACTCAAGCCAGAAATCCTCCAAAGACAGGGTCGTGAGCACGTCGTCGAAAGGTAGCAACGGTAGCGGGTCTAGTTCAGATAGTCGGCGATCGAGTGGGTTGAGCCTGAAGACACCAGCTGGGAAGATCCTAGGCAGTATGAAGAAGAGCAATCGCAAGTCTCGCGGATTCAGCAATTCCAGGAATTCTGGCCTGTTCAGCAACCCGAGCGATCGCATATACGAGGAGCCAGAGTCAATAACAGAAACGTCCAAAGAAGAACAACAGAAGCCGGAGATTCAAGGACCTCTCAAGCCAAGAACAAGGAATACCAGCGGCAGCTATCAACCCGTCAATGCGAAAGATACCCCCGCGAAATCGTCGTTGCCGTGGCGCAACAAGATTTCTTCGGTCGACATCCATAGGAACGCTCCGTCTCAATCCCGCGATCCAGAATATTTGCGCAACACAGTAACGACAACACAATCGACGGACCCTGTTGAAGAGCAACCGCCGACCAAAAATGGCATTGAAATCCGGAGCGATGACATTCGAGCTGCCACAAGCAGGCGGTTGAAAGACAGAAGCGAAAGCTTGCCAAAACCGACGTATGTCAGTGACTCTCCAGGACGCCCGATTGTCAGCTTTGATACTGGATACAAGCCAAAGGATCCTAATAAAGCAGCAAACGGTCGGCTAGGGAGCCGCGATGTCGCTCTTGCAGGGGCCAGGCCTATGCCCGGAAAACCACCGATGCCAGCCGCCACAGCATCTACCCCTGCAGTGCCGAGAATAGAGCAGCCATCAATGCCCTCTATTACCGTGGCGAATGTCCCATCCATCACTGTCGATGCCAGCCCGGCTCTGCCCCAGATCAATGTCTCTGAGCCATCCAATCAGGACCCTTGCATTCCAACTGTAAGTGTGGGAGAATCTTCTCAGAATCCTTCACCAGCTTATCGACCGGCCCCTCGTCACACCAACACTGCACCCGCATCAAACCCAGTTCTTAGAGGTCATTGGTCACCTGCAATGCCTCGTGTCGGGGCTGCAGCTTGCTGCACATGCGGACTGCACATCCAGGGCCGGACTTTATCTGCAGCAAACCAAAGATTCCATCCCGAATGCTTCAATTGCTTTCAATGCGGCACTAACCTCGAGCACGTTGCGTTCTACCCGGAGCCGGATAATGCCAAAGAAGAAAGGTTCGCACGAGAGAATGCTGATAGCATCAGTCGCGAACTCGACCAGAGGTTCTTCTGTCACCTCGACTTTCACGAGCTGTTCTCTCCACGCTGCAAGAGCTGCAAGACCCCCATCGAAGGCGAGGTCATCCTTGCTTGCGGTTCGCAATGGCACCAAGGCCATTTCTTCTGCGCTCAGTGCGGTGACCCTTTTGACGGGAGCATTCCGTTCATTGAGAAGGACGGCTGGGCTTGGTGCGTTGGCTGCTACAAAGGCAGATATAGCGGCAAGTGTCGAGGTTGCAAGAAGCCCGTCACCGAGGACGGTATCCAGGCTCTTGGAGCGGAATGGCACGCCGACTGTTTCAGATGTAATGTGAGTGACACGATCCTTTCACCAACACCGCGGCAAGCTAACATGTAACTAGGAGTGCGATGGACCTTTCGAAGACGGCAAATTCTTTACCAGAGGTGCGGGCGAAGGGCCGGTCTGTGTACAGTGTGAGGAACGCAGGTTGAAAGCATGATTCACCTTTGCGTCAGCTCCTTTCGAGCAAATGCAGCCTTGACGGCCATTTAATTTGTGATGTTTTGTCTTTTTTTAGCAAGGCGTTGGGAGATGCACTTTGACGACGACTGGGAATCTGATCAAAGTATTGAAGAGCACAATAGAGTGCTGAAATCGATTTGTATAAAGATAAACCAGTTTTGAAACTGCATAGGCGCGACGAGCTATTCTATCTTGACTAACAGCCGCCCTTCCCTATCTGAAGCACTTCTGCCGGCGATTAAATTTGGATTCGTAACGAATTGCCATCGACACGTCCTACGAACATTATTCCATCTGATGTACAGGACGTAGACGAGACTGGATTTTGAAGGCGTAAGGAAGCGATGCTTAAGTAGTACGAAGAAAACTGGGCGGAATTCACTCCGACAATCCACTTTTTTTCTGTGCGGCGTCTGCGGAGCTGCCGTACAATTTATTCTCGCCCGACACATGTTCCTATCGAGCGTGTAAAGACACAACAACACAGCTTTCACAATATCGGCTATGTCACGCACTAAGAGAAAGGCACCCGGCCCTGGACCCCTTCCCAAAGAGACAAAAAAACCGAAACTCGACAGTTCCGCTTCTGTGGCTCCTGTGAGCAAGTCGCACAAAAAGTTTGAGCTGAAACAAAGCAAGAACTCTGCGACTTCCAGCAGATCGAAGGATGACTCAATCCCGTTACGGCAAAAGGACGCTAACGAAAAGCCGGTAAAAGTTTCAAAACCCCAGAAAGGCAAACCGGACCCTAAAGCTGAAACGGAATGGGATTCAGACCCCATCGAAGAAAGCGAGACCGGCGAGGAAAGTGGCGCCGATGATGGTGTGAGCTGGCCGAGCGACAACGAAGACGGAGGCGCCGACGGATACGATGAGCCAGCCGAGGACTCTGGTATGCAGGAGGATGTCGAGGATAAAGCCGATGACGAGGACGACGGGGTCAAGCTCACAGGCGCGCATCCCGATCGTGCGAAAGTCATCGAGGGCAAGACGAGCTCGAGAGAGGCACACCAGAAGCAGAAAGAGACATTGAAAGAGCGCAAGTTGGCCAAGCCGAATGCGAACGAGATACAACGGGCGAAGAAGTTGTGGGAGCGGTTGAGGCTGTCGTCGAAGGTCCCGAAAGAGGAGCGTAAGAAGCTTGTGGCTGAGCTTTTCACACTAGTTACAGGTCGTGTCAAGGAGTTTGTTCTCAAGCACGATGCCGGCCGAGTTGTTCAGACAGCGCTGAAGTACGGTACCTCCGTCCAGAAAAGGGAGATCGCGAAGGAGCTTCAGGGTGCCATGGTCGAATGTGCAGAGAGCAAGTACGCTAAGTTTATGATCGGCAAGCTGATCAGTTATGGTGATAAGGACATTCGTGACGTGGTCGTGCCAGAATTCTATGGCAAGGTCAGGAGATGTATGAGACATCCGGAGGCGAGCTGGATTCTTGACGACATTTACCGAGCGGCGGCTTCGAAGGACCAGAAGGCGAGGCTATTGCGTGAATGGTATGGTTCGGAATTTGCAATCTTCAAAGATGCGAAGGACGAAGAAGTTACGGGTGATTTGAAGACGCTGCTGGAAAAGCATCCCGAAAAGAGAAAAGGCATCATGCAATATTTGTGGGATTTCATCAACCAGCTTGTCCAAAAGAAGACGATGGGCTTCACGATACTCCACGACGCCATGCTGCAATACTACACGAACGTTGAACCAGGATCCGAAGAAGCGACCGAGTTCCTGGAACTACTCAAAGGAGACGAAGAGTACGACTTGATGAAGAATCTTGCCTTTACTATTCCTGGGTGTCGCGTTGTCTGCTTAGCGTTCGCTTACGGTACGGCAAAGGATCGCAAGCTGCTTCTCCGAGCCTACAAGGACACTATCGGTACCATGGCATTCGATCCTCTCGCTAGCGCCGTGATCCTCACGGCTCTCGAGGTCATCGATGACACAAAGCTCAGCGGCAAGAGCATATACTCTGAGCTGATGCCCATAAAAGATATCAAGGAGGCTACCGATCAGCAAGCCGATGATCTCGTCGCCCTTGTTACCGATGTCAATGGCCGTGCTACCGTGCTCTCACCCTTCATCGATCGTTACCAGGGCCTCGTGCGACCAGCAGTGCTCGAACGCATCAGCGAAGTCCAAGAGATTCGCAAGACGACAAGTAAGAAAGATCCCGCCATCCGCAAATCCGAGCTCTCGAAGACGATCAGTCCGATATGCCTCGGTTTGATTGAGCGTAAAGCTGCAGATCTGGTACTCACTAGCTTCGGCTGCGTGTTCATCTTTGAAGTGCTTCTGCGAAGCGAGGAAGGCGACAAGACTGCGGCGCTGGACGCCATCGCTGAGCTAGCAGCAAGCTCTGACGAACTAGTACGCAAGGCATTGAGAACTTCTGCGGGCGGTAAGATGTTGAAGACTCTGGTTCAAGGCGGACGCTTTGACTTCGAGAGCAAAAAGGTCGTCCTGTGCGAGCCGAAATTGCACTTTGCAGACAAGCTATGGCAGAGAATAGAAGGGGACATTCTTGAATGGGCGGCGGGTGCCGGAAGTTTCGTGGTCGCTGCTCTGCTGGAGTCGGAAGACTGGGCAGATGAAAGTGGCAAGAAGAAGTTGAAGAAGGCGTTACAGAAGGGCAAGAAGGAAATCGACGCGGTGGCCAAGTTGGCACCGGAGAACGCCAAAATCACGAATGGGAAAGGCAAGAAAAATAAGAGCAAAGGCGACGCTCAGAGTGATCAGGAGTCGAAGGATGATGCTTCGGTCGCGGCAGCCCTGGGCGCGAAACGGGTTATTGCGTTGCTTGGGTAGCGGCAAGGGCCATAGGATGATATTTACAATGGTTTACAGCACGATCTGACGAGGTCTTCGCTTCAGTCTGTCCTGCCAAGTTGATCCTCGGACAGGAATGTTGTAATGCGACCGAATCTACAGGGCAATCCCTGAATTCACTTGTCAAGCGAGGAATGAAAGCGTGATATCGAAGCATTGATGGTGCCCAGTGTTGGAAAGTGATCAAAGTATTCATAACATTGCACTGCACGATCGAATGACAGGTTCCAATTGAAGCTTCAAATCCAGAAGAGGTCTGCACTAGGTCCCCTCAGATACCCTCGCCAACGCCTCGCTCCCTTGATGATACAAACAATGATCCCTGTTCCGAATAGCCAATTGTGGACGGGGTGGCTCGACACCCAGTAGCTAGTTTTCTTCCTTAAGTTCGCATAGCATCCTCGTCATCGCCAGCAGTCCCTTCAGGCGCATCGCTCTGGTTTACCCGATTCGTGACCCCAGTGAGCTTGGCGTACGGCATAATGATCCTTGAGAGTTCGCGGTATTTGCCCAACACGAGCACGACATCTCGGAGCAGCTTCTCCTTTTTCATCCCGCAGACTTCAGAATGAGCAGCGCGAATGTCGCGGCTAAGAACAGTGGTTAGGCCTGCCACATTCCGCTCCGAAACGATCTCAACATCGTCGTCAAAGACGCCACGGGCCAAATCCGCTAGTAACTCTTCCACCTTGCTCTTCTGAGCCTCTGCGCCAAGACGCTTCGCATACATGACGAGATTAGACTGGAAATCAGCCTTTGCTCCTATTTGAAGAGCCGCTGCGATCCGATTCTCCAGATGGGCGATACTGATGCTGGCTTCCAGGTTCTCGTATCCCTCCATCGGGAGGAGGGTCTTCAATAGCCTTTGCAAGAACACAGATCGTCCTCTTGTTTGGGCTTCAGTCGTTGTTTGTCTCTCCAGGTACGCAAGAACACCCTCGCTGATTTTGCGGCTTATGGCTTCTTTGACGCTCGGTGCTAGATCTGGGACCGCCTCGTCACGCGAATTCCAGTACTGTGACATGACTGCCCACCATGGTTCGGTCAGACGCTGCCACACATACATGCTTGGTGAATATGAATACCCGTCACCATTGGAAACCGTGATGAAGAGCCGGCCCTCGGAATTGATGTGACCCGATGTAATTGACGGCGCTGGTCTGGTGTGGTCCTGTTGGAACTGTACCGCAATGTCGAGTACGGGAGCGAGAGATATGGGTGGATGTGGTGATGATAGCGTTGTCATGTTCCAGACGTAACACATTCCAACGGATGTCACGCAGAGAAGCCATTGGCCGTTCGTCTCCATGATCACAGGCTGAGACTCCAACACCAGCGCATTGAGAAGCCTTCGGCCTTGCAATGACCATGTGTATATGCTGCCATCTTCACACGCTGCAGCCCAGAAGTTATCACCGTTTGCGAGAAGAATGACACTTTTCGGAAGGTACTCGAACCACCGCACTGTCTCGTTCTTGGTAACCAAGACACGCGCCGGAACTCTATCACCGGTTCTACCAGTGGGAGATGGACCTGTCGGGTTCTGCGCTTCCATGAAAAGGCCTGCGTTGGCGCCTTCGTCCGGCTGATTCTCCTTCGCTCCAGTCAATCCGTTGAAGATTCTCTTGCCATAAGGATGAAGGAAACGATCTCGTAGCTTGGGTACTGCGAGTCGCACATTACTGGTTGTCAGGCTGGGATTCACGACCGCAGGTCGGATGTAGTCAGGAACAATCGGAGCGTCGGAGGACTTGTAAGGTCGCGGAAGAGCAAGTCCGGCTGGAGTGTTCTTCAGGATAGGAGTGGCGCCATCGCGGGCAGCCACAGAGATGCGTTTTTCTGTTTGTCCATCTTCATCTCCTTCAATCGTCGCGACTTTCCGCTTGTTGCCGAGCATCAAGGCAGCAAGCCCACCTCGTGGTAGCGCATCCACGGGCTTCGACAAATCAATCGTAGACTGCGGTGTCTCCTCTGTGGCACCTCTGTTTGCCCCAGCGCTCCTCAATGCAGTTTGAGGTAGGCTCGATTGTGTCAAATTAGAGCTGGATACCAGTAATGGCGCTACTCGCTTCTTACCATCTTTTGTGATTGTGACTCGAGACTTGATCCTGTCTGCCTTTGTAGGCTCAGGTGGCGTTGGTGCTGCGGCGGGTGTGCTTGCTCCATTGACTTGCCCTCCATCTGCCTTCCCTGGCTCGAGTGCATTCGCTCCGCCTGAGCCATTTGTATGAATACTGGTCGTAGCCAAGGCGGAATCTGGCTGCGTAGCGCCGTCTCCCATGATAGCTCCCATTCGGCCCTCGACATCACGAATGTCACCCTCCTTGCTGCGCTCCTCAAGCCGTAATTCGGCCGGGCCTTCGATAAGGCCTGCACCTTTTCTGCCGGCTCCATATTTAGCCAAGCTCTGCTCGTTCTGCTCGGATGGCAACGCATAGCCAAGTTCACCATCACCGAACTTGACGTACATGATAGTACCATCGAGACTTGTCGCAAAGAGGCTTTGTCCGTCAGGCATCCACGTCAGGTCCGAGAAAGACTTTTCGCAGAGGTCCTGCGCAATCAGCATTGGCCTGGAGTCGACAGTGGACCACAAGGTAAGTGTTTTGTCCTGTCCAGCACAGGCAATTACGGTCACGGCTGGCGGAAGTTGACCATTCGCTAGCTGCGACTGATCAATTGGTTGCTTTGAGAAGAGTCGCGGCGAAAAAGCGCAGACCTCGACAGGTGCCTCATGACCGATCAGATGAACAGCTGTATTTCCAGGCTCCCAAGAACCTCTTGTGATAATCGCGACTGACGCGACAGGCCCATTAACGGAGTTTGCAGCAGCGATGAGATTGCCATCGGGGGACCAGGACAAACGGCGGAAATAGGTCGTCAAAGGAGATCCAAGACTTGCCCAGGTTATGTTTCGCTCCATCACAAAATTGTTCAGGTGCTCGTGCGCTCCTTCAGTGGGCTTTGGGGACGTGAATCGGAAGATCTTGATTGTCCTGTCATCGCTAGCCGTTGCGAAGTATTTGTTTGCGGGATCGAACGTGATCCCTTTGACATGACTCTGGTGATTTGATATCGTCTTCAGCCTCTCAAATGTATGACCTGACCAGACCACGACTTTGGAATCCAGTCCAACCGTCACGAGAATTGAAGAATCGTATGACCAGCCAATGTCTTGTACATCATTGTCGTGGCCATTCAACCGCCGAAATAACCTCCAATTCTCGACAGGCGCAGGCTCGTTGGTTCCGAACGTCGTCGCGTGTGAGGGTGCGTTCGGATCGTAGTTGTACACGCAGACCAGCTTGTCGTCCGCGCCCGAGGCCAGGTATTTCCCATTGTACGAGAATCGGACGGCGTGTATTGTTCCTAGGTGGTGGCTCATAGACGCCAGCTGTTTCGGCCCCTGGTAATCGGGATCCGCCGCCCTCTCGATAGCCTCAGTCGACCATATTCTCACATGACTGTCTCCAGCGGCCGTTGCTAGGCGCTTTCCATCAGGAGACACATCGCAGCTATAGACCTCTGCATCCTTCTTGTCGCCTCCGTGATTCAGCCATGGTGGCCGCAAGAACCTCATCTTAAACCGTTGCCGTTGTGACCGAGCGCATGTTATGAAAGGCGAACTTGATGTGAAGTAGTTGAGTCGGGCGCGAATAAGTGGGAATTGTAGCTGTTATAGGCGCTTGAGCTATCGGCGCGGTCCACAGCTCGCTGAAAAGCGATTAATACGAACTCAAGACTAGAAGTTCGCCGCAGGGGCGTAAGGAGTGGACGTAGAAGTAAGGCGGCTGAAAGCGATCAAGTCATTAAGCTGTGAGGAAGTTTAGATGGTCTTTGTTCATAAACGCGGCCAATCGAGCTTGACGCGTGCTCCGCAAAGTCCGGCTTTGATTGGAGAACGATCGTCACTCAGGATGCTCGGCTTGATCAGACCTCAACACACACCCACCCACCAACTCGACTTGCAACTGCGACTTCAAGCATACTCTGTGTGGCGGCCTAGTAACTACGAAGGACAATAGGGCGCATTGCTCAGACAGCCTCTTTTCACGCAATGCCATTCCTCGGGCGAGCTGTGCTCGCGATCGGCGGTCTTTTCTTGAGCCATGCGTGAGTCTCTCCATAGCATCTTGACACATTGTTGATACCATGCTGATTCGTATACAGCTGCTACTCTGCTCATGAATACATCCACCTGCTTTCGACAAAGCCATCTTCGAGCGGCATACCCAATTCGACCTCATCTCAGTCCTATTTCCCAGGCCCGGCTCTTTCAGCCCCAGCGCCCACATTCGCAATCTCAAATTTGCCCACCGATATTACAGCCGAAGTCTTGCTATCATTATTCCTTCTCACCCTCGGTATTGTCCTGTCCTCGGAGCAATTGAAACCAATTCGATGGAGCGAGTGGGCGGCTCATGTGGAGCACGGTACGCACGGCCCGAACAGCAAATACATCAAGAAGCCGGGTGACACGGCAGATAAGACCACGGAGCAGCTTGGCCAGGAGCTATATGGCGGGCCGTCCCAGGAAGGGTTCGGTTATTTGGAGAATGGGCGAAGGATGGGGTTCTTCGACGTGCGGGCAAAGCGCAAGGAGTTTGCCGAATGGGTCAAGAAAGGCGGTCAAAAGGACGAGAAGGCGTGACGAGGGCATGAATAATACACAGAATCAGTTTTGCGACTATCGCTTTGCCATTTTCGGCCCCACCCAAGCTCATCGTTTTCAATCTGATGGGCCCAAAGCCCATTTCAAAGCCCCGCCGCTGAACGGACTTCTCAGCAAAAACTCCCAACGCCCGCATGCTCGCAAATGCAAATTATATTTCCCAGCTTGCCATTGAGGTATGTCAAAAATACGTGCCGTTCTTCAATCTGACGCCACCAACCCACCACGCTCCGGCCCTTACAATCTTGCCAACCACCTTGCGTTCATCTTCATTCCGGGGGGCGTAGACAATGACGAAACCTTTCGGCAACCATCCATCACTCGGCCCTTTGCCAGAAAGCGCTTTCAGCCCGCGTCCATTGCAAATGTCCCTTACCAGCCCGCCGGCACCGGCCAAAGGATGTCTTTCTCCCCATCCCCTGTGTAACACGACGGCCGCATCCTCAGGGTGGAGCGTCAGGTGCAGACTGCCTTCGCTCCCATGCATGTGTGCGACCTCGGGCGGCAGACCGCAAGTCGAATTGCTCGGGTTTTCGTGCGCCACCGCACCCTGCAGGTCGGAAAAGTTGACATTCGTTTCGGGCGGGATCTCGCATGAACGATCGTCGCCGTGCCCGTCTCCGCGACCCTTGAGAAAGAGTGCCAGGCTCTGCTTCTCGAAACAGCTGCGACCGGTCTCCAGAATGTCGGGATTCTCGGCTGCGAGAGCCCGCATGCATGCCTGCAGAGCTGCTATCTGGACGTCGTTGCTTCGTTGGGAAATCTGGCGCTGGGGCGCGATGCCGGCGAGAGTTGGTCGGACACCTCTCCGTGGGGGGAGGTCGATGACGGAGCCGAAGTACGGGCTTGGCTTGTCGTTGATTGGATCGTGTATCGGTGGTGTCAAGACGTCCGAGTTCGCAATCAGCAAACGAAGAACGGATACTTTGAGGTAACCAAGAGGAGTGGAGGGCGTTCCGCCTGGACCCAATGAAATAAAGAGCTTATAATCATCATTGATCTTCCGACACACAGCGCTGATGACCGGATAGAGACAAAGGGGGAGAAGAAGGAGAGGCGATGGAGGAGAATTGCTGAGCCGCTTGACCACAGTATCCTTCACATGGCGAACAATGACGGTCAACCCAGCAATTCTGGCAGTCTGGTGCAGAATCGGGGAATTCATCCGCGCAGGTAATGAGGTCTGTCTACCGCGTCAGCGTTCATGGCCACAGGAGACAAGATATGGACTACCGATGCAGAGCCCTATCCAGTCGGGCGCCGCGGTGCTGGCTGCAATACTGTCCAACATACCTCTGCCTAAGGGATGCTGCTGTGAGGCTCAATTGTCAGCTGTTGGGAATATGTCAAAGGTCAAGGAAGTGACTAGGAATCAATCGAGCCCTTAATCGTTTATTTTGACCAAAGGCAGAAGGTCAGGAATCAACGAGCTTTTATGATGATGCTTCGCTGGAAAGTCCTATGAACTGACACAGCTTGCTTGAGAAAGTGGGGTTGTTCAACTTTCGGCTAGGATTGACAAAAAGCCAACTGTGCTTGCAGATATCAAAAGTCCGTAGTAATAAGCGTGCCATGCAGGTGAATAAACGGTGAGAGTACAACCAACAGAAATGAAGAGACGGGCGGCATGTTCTTATCCGAAGTCGCTATCACAACGAGCAATCGGTCAGAAGCCGTGAAGCACGAGTGGCACACGACGTTGCTCCATAGGAGGCATTGCAATGTCACGAGGATCAGCCCAAGTCAGCCCAGCCACGCATGTATGCGAAGACAGCAACTTGACAGTGGCATGTCTGTGCAATTACCCGACTTGGTCTTGGAACAAGCTGCTAAGCCAGAAAGCGTCGTCAATATGACGTTCGGGTTTGATAAGTCAGTGCGCGCAGGGCAAGATCCTATCACAAGACCGATAAAGAAATGGCTGGGCCGGTATGGCCAAGCAAGAAGAGTGCCCCAAATGCCATGGCTGGAAAGTGTTCCGAGAGCCAGTTGAGCATCGTCGTTGGAACCCTGGGGTTGAATGAACTCAGCCTCTCCTGGACGCTCGTGACAGGCGATTTCCGCTGACGCCGCTCAAAAAAGAGCGGCCCGGATCCACACTTTGTAGAGCCGCACTATTGGGACTTGGAAGAACCGACATTGACAAGCCGGGCACGTTTGCATAAACTGAAAATGGAAGCAAGAGAAACGTATCGGAGCTTCATTTTCCTCATGCGAGGCAATCCGGCCAAACTTCTTGCCCTCAGGTAGCAACGCGTCAATTACGTCCTCACCGACGTCGAATCCCATTTGAAGTCTAAATCAGCCAAGAATTTCCTTGGGTCCGCTAAGGATGCGCCATGTGTCGTCCCGAAATTTTGCTGCAGAAAAAGGCGACCAAGCTGCTCCTGCGAAAGATCAGCAAATCTACGAATAACGGCAGGATATCGGCAAGGTTTGCATACAGCTTGCGCAAGATTGACCTTATCGCGCTCAGATAGCTTCGTATGGACTGCAAATAAATCACCTCGAGCCTGTAACCGAATGATTTCGCTAGCTCTCTCAACAGTACCCGGACTGATTCCGTTTTGGGCGGCGCACCTACATAGCGGTCAGTGAATTGATAACTGTTGCGACATGCGGTGCGACATGCATGGCAAATGGCAAATCAAGCGTGCAGTCAGTGCCGGTTTCGAAAGGAACTTACACGGTCCCAAAGCTTGCAACACTTCGGCCAGGTCTCAATTCGTAGAGAAATGTGACCCGTTGGTCCAGCCTAGCTTGTTGATCAACACTGACTTCCATATGGAAAAAGGACAGGTTGGGATGACCAATCAAGAACTTGTTCTCAAAAATCTCATGGAAGTGGGTGGCTGCAATAATCTTCGGTTGCAATTGACCCAGTGCTAGGAAATGCTCAAAGACTGCACATGCAAGCCCTGCTCCGTCTGCTGCTTCTGTTCCTTTTCCAAATTCGTCAATAATTACCAAGCTTTTCGGGGTGCAGAGATTGATAGCTGAGCTGATCTGTTGTAAATCAATCATGAAGGCACTCTGCTGCAGGGAGACGGTTTCTCGCGTCGAAACTCGCGTCAGAATTTTGTCAGTGATCCCAATTGTTGCCTTTTGTGCGGGAACGAAGCTTCCCACATGTGCGAGGTACACAATGATAGCAACTTGCTTCAGGTACACGCTCTTGCCAGAATAGTTGGCACCAGTCAGAATCACCATTTGCGGCTCGCACAGAGATATCCCATCGGACATATATGGGTGGTTTTCAGCTGGAGATGCGCTTGAGGTTGGATCGTCACTTCTCGTGGACCTCTCATTCGACAGCTCGACCAATGTAGAGGAAAAAGACGGTTGATTGACGGACCCGCCCGCGACGAAGGTATCGTTGGCAATAAATCTGGGTGAAATCTGTTCTTGGAGAAGATGTCGACCCCCAACCACGTCAATCAAGTTCTCTCCTACCATCTCCGGCTTGGTCAATCTATACGCATGCGCTCCCTGAGCCAAGGCAAGTAACGTGTCGAGCTCACCGCATACATCAGAAACCTTGCAGAACATCGCTTCGTGCTCGAGAATTCGCTGCCCGAGCTCAAATGCCAATTCAATTTCTCGGTCATGGACATCGCCAAGGACATCACCGTATTCACGATCCAGACTATCCATTCGAGCATCCTTGTAGTATATGCTATGCTCGGAGTTGAAGATGCGCTCCCATGCCGATTGGCCAGGACGAGGATTGGGTGGCAGCGGAAACCTCCCAGTTTGTTGGTCTTTATGCAGAGCGATAAGGAAGCCAATCTGGGGGTAGGTAACAACATTCAGGACAGCTGCTTCAGAAGTCTCGTCGTAGTCTCTGATGATGTCTTGACTGGCATCACTCAGGAGGTGTTCGATTCCAGCGTACTTCCGTTTCTTTTCATCAAGACCCCTGTCAACACCTTCCTTGATGACGGTGCGATTCTCCTCTTGCGAGAGTCTGAAATCAACAGTGGTCTCAATATCCTGGCCGACCAGCGCGAGTTGCTGAATCTGAAAAGATTCCAGAACCTTGATAACGATATCCGGTGGCTCGTGGCATTCCAGCCGGCGGATTGCCGCCTGTATGCCCAGTGTGTGGTATGCGAACGCTCGGATGGTTGTCCAAATACTGCACTTGAACGCTTGGCTTCGATCGGCACTGCCATTGACGCCTTTGCGGAGATGTGTCATAACGGCGCGCATATTTCGAATCGACTTCAGAGCCTCTACCATCTCAGTCACAGCATCTGCATTAGCGGTCCAGAGGAAAGTGCCAACTGACCGATGGCGTTCGGCAATCAGTCCGATATCCAAGCTTGGCCGAAGAAACATTGCACGCAGACGTTGCTTTCCTTGTGGTGATCGCGCAAAATGGTGGAATAGTCCGTACACCGAAAGCGACTCCTTTGATCCTGTATTTTTAGGTCCTTGGTTTTGAGCATGAGGGTGTGATTCACTTTCCATGATTTGCAGCGATGCAAGAGTATCAGGGTTCAGGTACATCACATCGTTCATACTGAACATTTCGATGCATGAAATCCGGAAGAGTGATGCCGCTCTATCGTCGCTGGGAAGCATCATTTGGGATCGTCGGGACTGTAGGTAGTTGAGAACAGCCGACGCACATCCAATCGACAAGCGGCTGTCGAAATCAATGCTTGTAGACAGACGCAACATCTTTCCTGCCGAGGCCGAGAACCCAGGATTGAGCCCAGCGTTGTAGCTCTCGAAGGGATCCTCGTCTCCAGGTGCTGCGAAAGTCATCATGTCCTCGGTATGGTAGACCAAGTCCAGCTGACAAAGCCGAGACCTCCCATCGTCGTAGTCAAACTCTTTGACCCTAACGACCTCGATGTGATATGGAAGGCGAAGGCGGTCTATTCAATTTCAGTAGTGGCCCCTTAACTTTGAGACCGGAAAACAAACCATCCGCAGAGTCTGTCTCATCTTGTAAGCCATCCGGATCAAGCACGTTGTCGATGCTATCATCAATTCGAGCCGAGACAAGGATAGTGGTTGGCTGCAGAGTGTCCTTCACTAAATCTGTTGTCAGAGACTTGTTCCACTTAAGCTTGAACACACTCACAAGTAGCAAAGACATCGAGTCCGCCAGAAAGAACGTCGTTGAGAATGTAGAGTTTCTCTTCGGCGGCGACATAATAACAGCAGCCAACGGTATCCCGACTCCGCATGTCAATCGCCATGACAATCTCGTGCACCCAGTCGTCACCCTCTCGATCTTCAAGTTCTAAGTTTGTTTCCGGTCTGATCCCGCTTCTGGAACTTTGGACTGATGGCCATAGTGGATGTGGGCCGTTTCTGGGCTGTTGTTCCCGCACCACGGGTGTTTGCTGCCTTTGGCCCGGCTCTACCGACGACCTGCGACTAGCAGTGGCCGACGACACTGAGCCAGGACCCCGTTGGTGAAGCTTGCGTGACGTTTCGATGGACTGGGACCGGGAAGAGCTTCTGCTGGGTTGACTGGCTGCGAAAGACTTACGCCAGGGCTTCTGCCTCTGCTTCTTCATCGGCTGAGACGACATTGTCACCAGATCTGTAACAACAGCGAGCGAGACGCATTGACAGTCTCGACGCTGTGACGGTTTCGGCGCAGAGGCAGTTCTTGCACCAAAGTTTTGGGCAAGACAGGTTCTCAGGCGAATTCGCGCTGCCCCACGTGGTCTCGACTTGCCACAGCGTCAGAGGGAAGGAGCGAAGGGAGGTGCACCACAAGTAAGTTCGCGCAAAGCTTGATAGCAGAGGAGATAATATATGTCTGTATTTTGTACATGAGAAGGGATAGCAGAAATCTATACTGTACATCGTAAGGTCGTTCGCCTCCTTGAGTGGCGTTTCTTCAAAATACATGCACGCATGCCGCTGGAACGCTCACAAACACCAGAATAGGAGAGATCCTAACCTGAAATAGAAGCCATGTACCCGATTTACCCTCATGCGGGGACGATGATCAGATCATCTCCCTCAACAACCACTTTCGCAGTAGACCCGCTCTTGACCTCCCCTCGAATTATTTTGTCAGCCAGCTTGTTGCCGACCTGTTTCTGAATAAGCCTGTTCAGCGGCCTTGCTCCATATCGAGGATCGTAGCCGCGGTCGCAAAGCCATTCTTTGACTGGATCGTCCACGTCAAGCATAATTCGTCGATCGTCCAATCTTGATTGTAGTTCCTTCAGGCGAATGTCAACAATGCTCCTCAGAGCATTCTTAGAGAGACGCTGGAAAACAATGAACTCGTCGAGTCTGTTCAGAAATTCTGGCGGATAGCTTGCTTGCACAATCTCCATGACTTGCTGTTTCGTCTCAGCAGAAATCGGTGCTTCCGCGCCCTTGCTCGATTCAGCTCCTGCGAGAATTTCTTGCGAGCCGAGGTTGCTGGTCAAGACTATTATGGTGTTTCTGAAATCGACGCGGTGACCCTGCGCATCGGTCAAGAACCCGTCATCGAGCACCTGCAGAAGCAGGGTTGAAATGTCGCGATGGGCCTTTTCGAATTCGTCAAAAAGCAGGACCGCATACGGCTTTCGGCGAACGGCCTCTGTGAGCTGTCCGGCATCATCGTATCCGACGTAACCTGCCGGGCTACCGATCAACCTCGATATTGTGTGTTTCTCTTGAAATTCTGACATATCGAAGCGCAGCACAGCACTCTCTGTCGAGAATAAGAAGTTGGCCATTTTCTTGCAGAGCTCGGTCTTGCCTACTCCGGTGGGTCCAAGGAACATGAAGGACGCAATCGGCCTATTCTCGCCACTGAGGCCTGCTCTTTGCATGCGAACGGCATTTGCAACAGCTGTGAGAGCCTCGTCTTGGCCGATGACGGACTGCCTCAGGCTGTCTTCCATGCGAATCAATTTCTCAATTTCACCAGACATGAGCTTGGTGACCGGAATGCCTGTACTGCGAGACACCACGTTGGCGATATCGTCGGAAGTAACAGAATCATGAATCAACGTGTCGCCGTTTTTGTCGGTCGCTGCTTCCCCCTCCTTGGGAAGCTTCTGTTCCAGAGCTGGTATTGTAGCGTATTGTAGTTCGCCGGCTTTGCCAAAATCTCCGTCTCTTCGTGCTGCCTCGAGAGCGAATCGAGCTTTCTCAAGTTCCTCCTTCGCGTTCTTGATGGACTCAATTTCGGCACGCTCTTTCTCCCATACTTCATTCAACTTGCCAACTTCCTCTTGCTTCGCTTTGAGTGTGTTCTCAAGCCGTTCCCGACGCTCCTTGCTGGCAATATCGGACTCTTTACGGAGCGATTCGAGCTCGATTTGTATGGTCATTATTTGGCGGTCGAGCTCTCGAATCGCGTCCGGCTTACTCTCTTGCTGCAAACGCAGTGCGGACGCGGCTTCATCGACAAGATCGATGGCTTTGTCGGGTAGGAACCGGTCGGTAATGTAACGATTGCTATATGTCGCAGCAGCGACCAAAGCACCATCTGTGATTCGCACACCATGATGGACTTCATACTTGTCTTTGATGCCGCGAAGGATGGAGATGGTGTCTTGCACAGTCGGTTCGCCCACCTGGATCGGCTGGAAACGTCTGGCAAGGGCAACGTCCTTTTCGATCTGCCGATACTCGTTGAGTGTGGTCGCACCGCAGCACTGGAGCTCGCCTCGCGACAGAGCAGGCTTTAGCAGATTCGATGCATCGATACTCCCTTCAGCTTTCCCGAGCCCCAGCAGAGTGTGTAGCTCGTCAACGAAGAGAATCACTCCGCCTTGAGCATCTTCCACCTCTTTCAAGACCTTTTTCAATCTCTCTTCGAAGTCGCCTCGGAACTTTGCGCCAGCAATCAGTCGTCCTAGATCCAGCGAGACGACCTTCTTATTCTTGATGCTCTCCGGTACGTCTCCTCGCACTATCCGCTGCGCGAGGCCTTCCAGAATCGCCGTCTTGCCCGTACCCGCCGAGCCTATGAGCACAGGATTGTTCTTCGTCCGCCTCGAAAGTATTTGAATGGTCCGATGGATCTCCGCGTCTCTTCCGATGACCGGGTCAAGCTTCCCGTCCTTCGCCCGCTCCGTCAGGTCGACTCCAAATTCTTCCAGCGCCGCCTTCTCCGGTTCGCCACCTAGGTCCATGCGGTGCGTGCCTCCAGGTGGTTGCGGCCGTCCACCCCTCGCATAGCTGCGGATCGATGTATATGGGAGGGTTGGTAAAACAGATTTTCGAAGTAAGAAGTTGGAAGCGCTAGGTGTTGATCGAAATGCGGTTGCGGAGCGTGTTGCGGATGCCGCACGCCGGGCAAGTTGCCGCGAGAGTGACATGGTGACGATGGCGTGCCGTAGTGACCGTGGTGCGGCAGACTCGTATTCTATGACTTGAGGAACAATATATGCAGAAGGGTGCACGACATTGTGTCGCCAAAGTAGGACCGTGAACGCCTTGAGCTTGAGCTGCTCGACGGCTCGAGAAGCTTCATGAACTTATCGAGAGCTACTTTGCGCCGGACTACGAACTCCGAGCCGCGGCATGCTCCGTTCCGTTGGAACCGATCACAGTGACCCAAGTGGCCAATTCGCCCCGGGATAGACTTGCCGGGCTAGGGGGCTTCCTCTACTGAGACACCAGCTAATATTAGGCCAAAGCAAAGGTTCGCCATCTCAAAGCTTTACATCTGGCTCCAGTACATACAGCGAGCACTCTCAAGCTGATCCAATGCTATAAACCACCATTGTATCGGACGAGATGTTGTTCGACTTGGGTGACGCTGTTTTCGTCTTCTCTATCTCTTGATGCCATCATAGGAAAGAGTTGCCGCATGATGATGCTTTCCCGTATGAATCCCGAATTTCAATAGAATACCGCCCCAAAACGCCACGCTCATCCAGCTATGCATCAGATATTAATCTTGTCCAAACTCTACTCCGCTTTGGTCTCTGCCTCATCGCCCTTCATCTTTGACCAACTATGATCGCCCACTTTCCATCCTCCCTTAAATTGATGATGCACCAACGCGGCAGGGTCCTCGGGCGTCCCTGCATTCGAGTGACTCTGCCCATTTCCCCAGCTCGTGACCGGCATGATCAAAACGTCATGAATCAGGCTCGGCTCTGTGATCCCCGTGACATCCTCCCACGTATACGTCTTCCCCGTGGCCTCGGTAAGATACTCCCATGTCGCGGTCGTGAGCGCTGCTGGGCCCGTCGTGTTCAGGACATCATTGAAGCTGGCCTTGATGGAGCCGAGCGGGACTCCCTGGGCTACTGCTAGATCCTGGAGGCCCTTTGCGACCTTTCTGGCCACGTGATTGAACAAGCCGTGGCCTGCGCGGCGGGACATAAGAGTCCAGTTGATGAGTTGCAAGTCCAGCAGCGCCCCAACATGACCAAGGCCGAAAGTGTCGAACTCGATTCCTAGGACAGCTATGTCTTGGACGTCCTTGTAATGCTCGGGGATCCAGTCTGCGATTGGCTTGAGGCACTCAGTATCAAGGTCGCTATACACACCGCCATGCCCCAACAAGACCAAGTATCGCAGGAAATCTGCCCGTAGAATACTGTCGCCGAGGCCGGTGAAAACGTCGCTGATGTCCTTGTGATCCTGGCCAAACGTCTCTAGGACGTACGTGTCCATGCTGTAGTCGGTCAAAAGCTCATATCGCCAGTCTGGATTCGTCTTGATCCAGCGCTGAATATTGTCTTGAGACTGCTCGTCGAGCGCTATCGCGTTCGTCTTGGCGGTCTGCCAGATCTTTTTGGTCTCTGGCGATGACTGATGTGATGATCCCAGAACTGAGGATGCGCCGCCATGGGCGTTTTGGCGGATGCTGCTTGAGTTGGATCGAGTCCATGAGTAGGTGATGATTAGAAGGAAGATAAATGCGACGATATAGAATAGGCCCTGTCGGGATGCATTGAGGGCGACCACCATGCCGAAGTGCTTTCTTTGCAAATATTATCGCCTTGTAGGCCAGATTGACATCTCTAGAAATATACCGTCGCCGAGCAGGGCACTGTTTGGGAAAGAGAAGTAAGTGCTACCGCAGCGCAGAAAGAACAATATTTACAAGATTCAATGAGTCGACATGAATTTCGAGTGCAAGCAGGGCCTCGTCAATGTGTTTCCGTACCACCTATGGCTTTTCGCAGTAGACTTGTCGCCATCGAGCGTCCGTCATTCCAAGGGAGACCCCTGGCTGACGGCCTCCACACGTGGCTTGGCCGTCTTAGTCATCGAGTCATCAACCATGGATCCCGATTGATCAATGCCAACATCACACCAACATTAGCCACAAAACGCGTTCGCGTCCCAAGAAGACAGTTCAAAGGCCGTTGTGGTGGCACACGAGGTCACGAATTGTCAAAGAGACGCTTTCATCATACCCTGGTGCACGAGCGTGCCTCGGCTGCTGCAAGTTGCTGCCGATCCGCAGGTCTGATCGCGAACTTTGGCCGCCTCACGGGAACGGCTCTACTGAATTTTGGCAACATACCATGAGAACTTCGAGGAACGCGACTAGAAGTCCATGCGAAGACGCTTGATCATTACGCAAATTATATGGGTCACAGCACGCCGCCTTATGAACCTTCGGGATCACGCACCGGAGTCGCCCTTGCATACTTAGTCTCACCATTACCCGTGTACGGTATTTACAAGAGAAGTCATACAGATACTCACTTAAGGCAAGTTGGAATGGAAATTAGCAGCGAAGTTTACCCTCCCGCCCTGCACAGTGCTCGAATGATTGGAACCTTGAGTTTTACGCATTTGTGGCAGGGTTTTTAGGTCAACGGAATTTGTTATGCTCGAGCCCTTTTCATCGAACTGGTTCGACATTTAGTCCTTATGCCGACGCAGCCAGTCCAACAGTCGCTTCTTGATGACGACCCCGCAAACTTTCCCCGTCTCCTCGTCGATGATGCACAAGTATCTCAAGCCAAGCTTCGAGAACAGTTCGACCGCAAACTCCATCGGTGCGCCCCTGGCAATCGTCAACGGCGTTTTGTCCACAAACGGGACAAGGCCGTCCTCCTGATCAGCATCCTCGTGAGCAACGACCCTCACGAGCGTGGCTTTTTGATTCACCACATCCGCAAGACCACCTTCAAGTTCCGTTTCACTCAAGTATCCCAATAGCAGTCCGTCTCTGACTAGGACTAATCCGGCATCCATCAGACCACGCGTCTTGAGCATTTGGAGCCGTTCTACCAGCATCTTGACCTCTACGAGTCCGCTCGCAGGGACCTCGACGGTCACCTCCCTCACGGTTTGTTCGGGTGGGACTAGCGCTTCCACTCTTTGACCCTTTTGCTGTGCGACCTTGAGCGCATGCTCTCCGTCTAGGAACGGATGGCCCAAGACTGATTGGGCCAGGTCATATACGCCTTCGGGTTCCAATGCGTCGGCGACCCACTTTGCGACCAGAATTCCGATCATGTATGGGACGACATACTCGAGCTCACCGGTAAGCTCGAACATGATGACGGCCAAGGATATTGTCATTCGCGAGACGCCGGCGAGGAACGCAACCGCGCCGACCATTGCGAAGATGCCAGGGGAGATTGTCGTTACGAACTGCCCGATCAAGCGGCCAAAGAAGGCGCCACCGTTTAGTGCCGGGATGATGATTCCGCTGGGCACTTTGATGCCAAAGGTGATTGTTGTGAGAATGAGCTTGACCAGCGTGCCGTAAATAAGCCATCCGATATATGCTGGAGTCCGACCTTCTGCTTCGTGAATACAGACCCATGCTTCCGCGCTCTCGCCTCGCTCGCAGTCGATTAGCAGATTTTTGATGATAACATCCCCAGGCTCACGGGTCACAGGGTTTGGATATTGAAGTAGTGTAGTCACGAGCACGACCAGGAACACCTCGAATACAGGGTAGTTCTTGATAATGGCATATTTGCGAAAGTGCCTGGACCAGAGGAAATTGAGTCTGCAGAACACACCACCAAAAATGCCGCCAGCTATTCCAAGTAGAACAAAGACAGCATAATGCTGGGGTGCATAGCTGGTGCCATAGTTGGTTTCGAACAGGACGAGCTTTCCTGTGCCGGTGGGATTGAGCTGTTTCAGGGTGATTGCAGCGCAGAGGGAGCAGAGAAAGGCGCGCCAGAGCACCTTTCGCGGAAAGTAGGTCGAGATCTCTTCATAGCTGAAGAGCACCCCGCCAATCGGGGCCCCAAATGCCACACTGAGTCCCGAAGCGCAGCCGGCGCTCAGCAGCTCACGCATCTTGCGTCCGTTGTCTCGGTATTTCGGTATCACCCGGCCTACCAGATATGCCACACAGGTGCTGATATGTACGAACGGTCCTTCCTTTCCCAAGCACATTCCGGTACTGACGGCGAATATGCTCCCGACGGCTTTCACCACCAAAACTCTGGTGTCCAGAAAGTTCGGGATGACAAAACCAGACAAGACCGTTTTGATCTCGGGTATGCCACTTCCAGCTGCCATATACATCGACTTTCCCATTACTGGACCCGACTCGGGTTTTCCACCGCTGATCATATGACCATTTGCGCTCTCAACCTGCGCAACCGTTGACCTGTTCTCTTGTTCCAGCTCTGGTGTCGCAGCGGGCAAATTTCGTCGCGTCAGCATCGTAACACTGCCACTAACGATACCAAAGGCCAATGCGAAGCCAACGTAAATCGCGAAACTGCGCGTATAGTCGCTCTCCCAGTATTTCCAGTCGGCGCAAGTCTCACCGGCCTCATGCTTGCCCCGAATTCCGACAAGGGAAGAGCTCGACGTCCACGGGCTCATACCAGAGATATTCGCCTGTGTTCCTAGCAACGGCGCCTTAGAAGTGCAGCACATCTCTTTGCCAGCCAAAAGATTGCTCTTGCAATACCCAGTCTTCCAATCGCTAACGGTCGCTACGGCAATATCGACCAAGAACGCCACAACAGCTGTAAGCGCACCGATGACCGCGGCGGCAATCCAGCCGGAAGCAGCATCCCATGCTGCAAACAAACGTGCGCGAACCCCGGGTGTGCCCTTGATGCAACGAAGACGGTGAGAATCCTTGACTAGGTCGTGTAGGTAGTCGATGGTAGTATAGTCATTATACGGGAGTCTTTCGCCAACAGATGTCAAGGCGAGCGCGTGCTCATCCTTGGAAAGATGAGAATGAACAGACGTAGAATGAATGCTACCAGCTTCGAGGTCGTCCCGTGGTTGAAAAGAGGGTAATCGCTCGTGGAGTAGGGGCTTGCGTTTCTGAGGGGGCTCGTCAAGGAGAGGAGTGCTCTCGTCAGGCGGTGGTTCGTCGCCTGACATTATGGCAGTGTCAAGCAAGCCGAATTGGCAAGGCACGAGGGGGTGAGGGGTATCACCGCCAGTGAGCGATACTTTAAGAATCGAGTTACTGGCAGAGCTCCTTGGTCTAGACTTACCTCATCGTGCATAGAGGTGTGATGTGGAAGTCGAGGACGCGGGTGGCTTCGAGTTCGGGTCGGTCAGAGATAAGGTCGAGATAGGCGATCTGGTAGCCGCAGATGATTGCGAAGGCCAATCGCTGATCGGGACCGTTGAAACAACCCATCAGAGGATCATGAAACGTCGAACATATAAACTGAGCTTCTGGAATTCTCCACTCTTGAGTCCATGCTCACTTCAGTCTGTGTAAATGAAGGAGCTATTTCTTCGCTTGAGTCCGATAACAGCGAGCAAATCGGATCTTGCATGCATGCCACGACTCGTCCTGACAGTTGGCATTGAGCGCAATTTTTGTATGTACCGGGAAAATGCTTTGAGATCAATTGTATATGTTATCCCTTCTCGAGGAGTCGACCCATTGCGTTTGTCCTTGCGACCGCGTGTGATGGAATGATCGCTACGATCGTCGATTTGTTTCGACGGACATGGAAGTCGACAAGGGTCCGCCAGCGTGTTCCTAGGCCAACAGGCATCCTTTCAGGCCGCATTTCAGCGATCCCAACGGCTCACTGATCTGATGGTAAGGCCAATCCACGAGTAGGACGTCAGCCCTTGTATTCATGGTGTTTTGCTTGGTGGTGAAGTCCGGCAACTCAGACTGCCAGCGGACAGCCTGGAACGAATGGCTGCAGCGAAGATCCGGCGTGGACATCAGTAAACTTTGCAGCCCCACCACCCGCATCTGGCTCCAGAAATTGGGCGGGTGAGGGGAATTGCGGCAAATATGTCGTTAAGCCGCAAAGCATCACAAGCCAAATGACCGCAAAACGCTCCTTGGGTGGGATGGGACACTTGATCGAGCGAGCGGTGTGCACACTGGCGATAATTGGAGCATGAGAAGCGGCCGACGTGTAAATGAAGGAGCTTTGTGGGTTGTTCTTCAGCTGCCGATGACGTACAGCCGTCTGGAGAGGCACGCGACCACAGAGAGCGGCAATTCGAATTGTGGATGAAGTCCGGGATAGTCAAGTGAAACGAGCATGAGAGACGAGTAGAACCGGCAGTCAACAGACCCTGCAGACCCTGAATACTTGCTGTGCTATGTCCGTGCATTGTTTCCCACAGGCTTCCCACTACTAGGCCAGGCCACATTATTTGGCTGGGCAGGAGAAGTCTTCCTCCCTCCTCCAACCTCATTCACGCCGTGGCATCGCTACGTACACCAAGCAAACACTCCCTCCAGCCCATCATATGCCTTTTCCGAAAAGCGACGCAGATAGAGTATATCGCCCGCCAGCTGGTCCCGCACCATGCCTGACCTTCCCCGGCTCCGCAAGCTCGACCTCTCCTACGACAATGCCGACTCGGCGGGGAGCACTAGGCGCCTCGTCTTCGCTCTGTTTCCGAACTGGGAGACAGATTCGGGAGAGGTCGTTCTCAAGCACTTCACCGAGGGTACCACGAACACGGTAGGCATGGTCTGGTAGTGCTCAGGCCGCGGCACAATGTACTGACTTCTCGCAGCTGATCCGAGCAACCAAGATGGTACCCGGCTCTAACCAGGATGAACTTGACAGCTCTGCAATTCTCATTCGAGCATACGGCAAAGGCACCGAGATGATCATTGACCGTGAGCGCGAGATTACCAGTCACCATCTGTTGGCACTTCACAACCTGGCTCCCGAGCTGCTCGCTCGCTTCGACAACGGCATGATTTACCGATACGTTCTCGGTCGGCCTTGTGAAGCGACTGACTTGCGAGTTCCGAGGGTGTACCGCGGGCTTGCACAGCGTATGGGAGAATGGCATGCGGTTATTTCTGTTACCACACAGACACAGACTGCAGCCAAGGTCCTCCAGGTGGACGGAGCCAAGAACACCAATGGCATCGGCAAGATCAACGGACAGGACATCACACCGGACAAGCCAAAGCCAAACCTGTGGACGCTACTGGATCAGTGGATCAGCGTGCTACCAGCTACCACGCAGGAAGAGAAGGATAGAAATGCGAAACTGAGGGCGGAATATGAAGGCATTGTCCGGGACTTTGCCGATCGACCGGGCCTTGGTGAGCACAACTTGATCGTTGGCCATTGCGATGTTCTTTGCGGGAACGTGATTATCAGGAACAAACCACCGACCAAGTCGCCTATCGATCCCGATGCTGAGGTCATGGATATTGGATTGATCGACTACGAATACGCCATGCCCTGCCCGGCAGCTTTCGATCTTGCTTGTCACTTCTCGGAGTGGATCGGGTTTGATTGCGACTACCGTGGTATCCCGACCAAGGCTGATCGCCGGACATTCCTAGCGGAGTACCTGCACAGCTATAGGAGACACGCACGGAGGACGAGTTTCAACCACCTCAGGGCGGAGGAGTTCAAGGTACCGTTGAACAGGGCAGATAGCGGGGAGCAGGTTGACCAGACAGACGGAACAAACGGTCATGTAGTGAGCCGCAAGGACCGTGAAAAGGAGGAGCTGGACAAACTTTGTGCCGAAGTCGACATCTTCAGAGGTCTTCCGGGATTCTGGTGGGGAATCTGGGGTCTTATCCAAGCCAGTATCAGCGAGATCGACTTCGACTACGACTCGTACGGTAAAACTAGGCTCGAAGAATATTGGAACTGGAAGGCCGAAGTTGATGGATCACGAAAGGCTGGAGGACGCGAACTATCTCTGCGAGAGAAGAGGTGGAACATGGAATCCGATTGAACTCCAATCCATACACATCAGACTGGCACGACGTATTTGACTTACGAAGAGACGACCGCAAAAACTGCTCAACTGGTCAGCAAGGCTGAATATCAGCAGTCTGCGGGCTCATGGCAAGCTCTGTCTGGCTGAGGAGAGCGAGTCATATTGTACAATCGATAGTGGGCTCCCGACTCGCTGATATTAGGGTATTCAAAAGTTTATTCTCGCTTTCCGGCAGTGCTGAGCGGACATGGGCATCAATCCTCGGCTACGCTGTGCTTATGTGCGAGCTCACATTGTTGATCCAAACCAAGTCAAGTAGAAAAATCCACGTGTTCCGTCACAACATCTATGCTGACCACCATGGAACCAAATCTGAGTGGATACCCTTCATGCAGGTCTGTCTCTGCGCTTAGTGCAAATGTCTCGAAGCACGGACAAGGTGTATAGAAATTGGCTTCCGACTCCCTTTGGACCAGTCACGAATCGGCCACGCATCAGCCTTTTGCTTCGCATGCATGTACTCGGACTATGCACGTTTACAGAGCTGTTCAGCGGATGGCGCACTGCAGACCGTGTACAGTTGCGACAAATCACAAGATAGTTTCTTTGCGGCAGCAGACATGCTGCCGGCAGGCTGCTTGGCAGATCGAGGCTCATGCAAGTGCGCAGCCGGAGAGCATGGCAGCGGGGATGATCGACAGCCTTCGCAGGGCCAGGATCAGCACGATAGACTTTCCTAACAGCCACACACGAGGACCAGCGCTCATCACAACAGATCCGTTACCTGATTTCCCAGTCCTGCGCGAAAGCCATGGTTGCGACGAGGAAGCGTGATGCCCTTTCAGAGAATCTTTGATGACGACCGTAGCCGAAGCGCCGCCGGCTGACGATGGCGCTGAGCACGAGGACAGGCCGACCGCCCAATGCAGCTGCTGGGACCGAAGCGGGAAAACGTTGGACTGCACGATGGTTGGCCGAGTACTGTACGCACTGTGAGACGGACATGGACATTCGACATGGCCATCCAGCCTCCAGGGCGCTTATTGGCACGTCGACGATTGCGACACATACGGGTGACTTGCAGTGAGATGGCTCCAACACTCGCGCAAGGGAGACCTGCAACGACGACGGGACGTCAGCAGATATATTTGTCGCTGATTATCTTCACTGCCACCGATGACAAGATCAATAACCCCTCGCGGTGGTGAGATGGCTGTTTCAACTATTTCAGGGCCACGTCGATGTTGCCATTTGCGGCTGGCGGCTGCTGCCCCTGAAGCGGAATGCTTGGCAGCTTCAGGGGCCGCGAGATGCGCCGCGCTGTTCCCGTTCTGCTTCTCCACCACGGTGACAGACTGTCAAGTGGCTAACGCCGGTCTCCTAATTGCAGGCGATTGCGACCGGAGACGCGTTCCCATTCGCCAACAACCACCAAGCGCTCTGCCTCTAGTCTCCTTTTTGTCGCCCAAGCCACAGTAATCTCACTCAACTTCGTGATCGTCGTTACGGCGGCCGAACTGTGGACCGACCTCCCTTCTCCAACCTCACCTGCTAACGAGTGATCGGACTGACCGTTGCTTCGGCCGCCTCGTCAGCGAACTCTATCACCCTCCTTGGCCATGTCTTTCTCCTTTCAGTCCAATTCTGCTTCCTCGACATACCAGGACCCGCGTCTTTTCACTCTGGCGGAGGAAGAGGAGGAACACCGTCACGTACAACTACCATCCTTTCCACGACCGCCGACTACCCGCTCCAGCAGCTCCTCCTACGACCGACATTACGACCACGACCACGAACCCCATCCCGCACCCACGCCTCCTTTGAAGAGAAAGCCCATTTCTGTCAAAGCTAATATCAACCGTCAATCTCACAGCCGTGCTGCGAGTCAAGGCCCTACGCCATACCTTGTTAGAAACCTCGAAGAGTGAGTGAACAAAGAATCAACGCGACCCTCGTGCGTGACTTGAGATGCCCAGAAAGAAGCAGCGTGTGACTATGCATAGACAATGCGCATACGCTGCCCTGCCGCCTGCTGAGACAAAGCGGGATGGGTCCGTAGCTTGCTTGCGCTTGCACTTGCATTGAACCTACGGTCCTTCTGCCGTCTGCAGTACCTGATCACCTTGTCGCATGCATATACGTCTACCGATGCTGATATCATTTTTGCAGGGACCCTCGCTCTCTATACTCATCCGTCCCGAGCAGTCCCCACGGCACTAGTTTTGCCGACCTTCCTGCCGACCAGGCCCGCGACATCCTCCAACAGAGTCTTGACCTCGACTACTATTCTCTCCCTCCCGGCGTCACATCTCCCAAAACAGCCCATGCTCGCAACATCAGCGACTCCGCCACTCTTAAAAGCAGTAGCAGGAAGTCGTCGCTGAGCAAGATGACCAGCGTGGCACAGCTCCAGCGAAGCAACTCAGGCAGACCACGCGCAGATCAGTCGCCCGCTGGCACGACCCTTGCAGTGCAAACCGACAAGGCGCAGGCGTCTACAAAGATCAGTTCTTTCTTTGGCTGGGGTGCTAAGAACAATGCCAACACGCCTACCACGCCTATAGCAGAAGACTCTCCCACAACGATTTCCTCCGACTACAGTAGCATCGAAGCATCCCCGTATCCTCGCTCCCCTACCACTGCCGCTTCCACAGGTCGCTCAATGCCGCCACAAATAGACATCACCAAGGCAAACGGCGGCTCCTCAAATTTCCTTCGTTCGCCCCTCCCTTTACCGCCACAAACGCCCGCCATGACAGATCAAATCGACGAGCTCGAAGATGAGCTCAAAGACCTCAGCACAGAGCTCGCCGCGTCGATACGGCGGGAAATGGAGCTCGAGGACGAGGTAGAGCGATTGCAAAATGGCGATGATCGGGGGCGAAGAACGAGCGATTACTTCTCGGATTCGGCATCGAGTTCAGTCAAAGATGGTGGGCGGGAGGTCACACGTGAAGAAGACTTGCTGAGGCAAGTACGGAAAGGAGAGCAAGAAAGAGCACAATTAAAAATCGACCTCTCACAGAAACTGGAAAAGGAACGGACGAGACGAAAGCAACTTGAGGACCATTCTCAGCGGCTTGAAGCGCAGATCTCCGAACTTGAGAAGAACGGTCCATCACAAGGCGGCGACCGAACACAAGAGCTCGAACGACGGCTTACCGAGGAGCGTGAAATGAAGCAGAACTATGAGGACTTGCTACATGCCCTCAAAGGCGATCTGTCTAGACACCAGAACGAACGAGATAACCTACGGGACGAAGTTGTCCCTCAGCTTCGCGCTCGAGTCGACGGATTGGAGGCAGAAGCTGCTCAGTACCAGACACTTCAATATGAGCACGCTCGTATGCAACAGGAGTTGCAAGCCATCAAAGGTGGCGACACGAGCTCGATGACCCCCGGAAACATGGGCGTTTCCAGATCAGCATCGTCAATGCGACGCAGCGGTGGCATCTCTCGATCTAACTCCGTCAAGGGCAATCAGCCGTTGGAGTCTCGCGAAGTGTTATCCGAGCGTGTCAAGGAGATTGAAACACAGCGAGACGCCCTCCACAAAGCTCTGAAGACAATCCTGATTCGCCAGAGTTTGCAAGAGAAACGGCATGACAAGCAGGTCAAACAACTCAAGGCTGAGCTGGCATCTGCCCTCGAATCGTCAACTCCTCGTCGCAAGGCATATGCTCACGAGGTCAAAGAGCTTCGTCAGGAAGTAAATCACCTGCGCAATCGCGCCGAAGATGCCCTCGAGAGCAAGTGGCAGTGCGAGAAGAATCTTGCCGGTCTGAAAATGAACCTCGACCGTGCGGAGCAGGAAACAAGCAGCCTTCGCGAGCTTCTGAAGCAGAACAACATTTCTGACATTCCGGAAGCTGATAGCGTCACCTCCGAGACACTCGAGAGAGTCTACGCGGAACTTCGTGAAAGTCAAGCTGTGACCATTCAGCAACTGCGGGGCATGCCCGGCCTCGACAAGGAAACTGATGCGGCTTTGAACATTCTTCTGACGTCTTTCAACGAAACCAAGGCTCAGCGCGACATGGCTGTGTCTGAGGCGCAACATTACCAGGAAAAGGCCGCCAGTCTTTCGACCGTTCGCAGTTTCCAAGAGACCGAGAACTCATCACTGGCGACTCAGCTCGAAGCCGGTGCTGCACGTATTCACCACCTGAATGCCCAGGTTGCACGCCAGCTTCACAACAATCAAGGTCTCCGGGACCGTCTCGGTGCCGCAGTCAAGAAGGGCGAAGAGGAGCAGAAGCACAACGCCGACCGAATCACGCAACTCCAAAGCAAGCTTCGATCTCTTGAGGACCGACTAGTCGCTGCTCAGTCCGAGAGCGAGGAGAAGGTCAGCGAGAATGAGGATGTTGTGCGCTCCATGACCAAGTCTGACAACCCACAAATCCTCCGCTTCAGCAGACAAGTCCAGGCTGGTGGCCGATCAGGACCACGTTCTCCTCTCATGCCCGTCACTCCCGGTCTGAAGGGCCCAATCAGCCCCAGACTTGGCAACGGTGAGAGCCTGCCATCGGCGATGAAGACCGAGTTCCTCGAACGCAAGGTTCGGGAATTGGAATCAGCACTTTCAGAGGCCGACAAGGAGATGCAGGAAGTTGTGCAGAAGATGAATGTCGCACAGATTGAGGTGCTCGAGTTGCAAAGCCAGCGTGACGAATCACTGAAGAGCACCAAACGTCTACAGGAGCAAGTTGTTCAAGAAAACAAGAACATGGGCGGTCTTTTCAGCAGATTGGCAGGCAGGTAGGAAATGCTCGAGAGAATACACAAAGAGGACAACTGCCACGAGCAAGGCTGCCAGCATGCACCTGCCAGTCCGTCACTGCTGGACGTGCATCCACCATTAGCGAGCCGGCACACGGGAGCATCAGACTCCCCTCGCCACCACAATCAAATGGAATTGCTGAGACCAGCTCGGCAGCATTATTATAATTACCCACAATGAAGTACCAACGCACCGGAACGTTTACAGCTCTACGATGATACAACGCATTTGGCATCCCTGTTTTATCGATCATTTCTCCGGCATTCGAGTCAGTCGAGGCGCTCGAAACCCCTTCTGTTTGTCGCCTGGGCGACCATCATTACCATTCTCTGTATAACAAATTACAACAAGCGACTTTTTGTTTTAATCATGAGCGCTTTCTAGCACTGGCGCGGCGTTTGGAGGCCATAAGGGCGAAACTGACCCGGCCATGGTGTTGCATCAAATTTCCCCGCCTGGCGAAATTGTGAAGACCGAATCAGGTTTAATGTCTTTCACAGAAGGGGTCGAACAAAGTTAGTGACTGAGGAGAAATCGGCAAGGTGGAGGATGAAGTAAAGGTGGCGGGCGGTTTTGGATACGCATAAGGCGTCACCTGGAGTAGAAGACAGTGGAATGAAATCCATTCACAGACACGTTCGAACCGGTTCAGTGCAGTGCAGTTTGTTTCTTCGACTGTATGCGTAGTATTCATGACAAGACCTTCCGCAACTCATGCCAGGTATGTCATACACTCCACCCCTGAATATTCGCCTCTGTTATGACTGACTTGATTTCCTACACTTCGAGCGATCCATTGTCCGATCGAAGCTTCTCTTTGCTCGCATGACATGACGCTGTACTGGGGACAGGTCTTGCTTTAACGACACGTTCGGGCTAGTGCAACGGGTAGATGCAGCGCAGAGATCCACACGTCCTATCCGCAACGTGGACACTTCCAGAAAGCTGTTGCTGATAATTAAAGACTGAATCAAATGCCCTCACGTTCCTGTGAAAGCTTACTTCGACAACTCCAGTGTACGCACGTCGACAAATACTACGGTGAACATAGAGGGTGGGCGGCACAGGTCGCACCTTCCTTGCTTCGCACCCAAGAATCGCGCCTTCCTAGAAAGAACGAAAGAAACAGCGAAGTCTTGCGAAATTACACTGGAGCCTGAAGGCACACACTGCAACCTGTTTGATCTGGTATCCTGCTGAGCAGTTTGAGGGCCTATCTGAGTTCATCTCGCTATCGCATCATTCTCCCATCTTTGCCTCTGGCCTCCATGGACGGATCGGACCAGTCATCTTTTGATCGCAGTTTCAAGAGTAACCTGGCCACTGCGTGGCAGAACGGAACGTGTCAATCGGCGCTAGGCCATTCTCCCGCAGTGAATTCTCTGTGAGTGTGCTTCCGTCTTGTAGTCAAGCTCAGCCTGAGTCACCTCGAGCGTCACCAACCATTGTTGGAGCCAGTCTGCGACTACACAATCAATAAGGTAACGTGTCAGGCCAATCCTGTATGCTTTCGATCCATATGTCCTGACTCCACCTTCTCGAACGCGAGCAGATCACACACAAACACGCAGGTGGACCCAAGCTAATTTGCAGCGATCCCCCTTTTAGTACCACGTCGACGAACAATATGCCTAAAGAAGGAAAGCCCAGGACTGGCGCGCGCTTGTTAAAGAGACCTAAAGCAAAGCCACCGACTGGCTTCTTCGATCTACCTCTCGAAGTTCGTGACATGATATACTCTCGTTTGCTTGTTGAAAAGGCTCCGATGAAGCTTGACCTCAGCTCCCGAGCCAGCAATGTCATGCACTTTTGCCATCATAAGCACAGGAACGGCATTGGTCTCCAACCACAGATCCTACGCGTGAACCGTCAGATTCATGAGGAAGCATCACGAGTTCTCTACGGACACAACATCTTTGTCTTCAGCGACGTCCATGCCTGTTGTCCGCATCCACACGATGACATGATGAGCCTAGACCCGGATGATGAGGGCGAATTCCGCCACAATCAAGAATGTCACGACTTCAAGCTCTTCCTCATCGACATTGGACAACAAAACATCCTGCTGCTTCGAAAACTTCGGTTCCTCTTCACCAATCCAGACTCCTGCGGTCGCGGCCCATCTGTAAGGCTGATGGCAAAATTGGAAAGATATCCGGGAAAGTCGTTCGCTGATGGCTTCAACATTCTCTCCCAAGGTCACAGCTTGCAGTCCCTGCACATCAAACTGGATGGGTGTGTAATGTCGGAGGCAATGGAGCGGGGCGAGGAATTGCTGGAAGCTATCTGCCAAGTCAAAAAGGTTCCCGACCTGCAGATCGACTCCACCTGCAAATGCGATGAGAAGCATGGGAGGAATCATCTCAGCAATGTTCGTCATGGGCTGGTCGAAGGCGGCAGTAGCAAAGCATACCAGTTCAAGCAGGGCCGAGCCAAGTGGAACATTTGGGGAAACGCCCAGCAAGTCAAGAAACAGCAAGCCACCCATGAAGACCTTGCAGACAAGATTCAGAAATTGGGCAGTGAAATGCGTGTGCTCGAGACGCGCATCGCTGAGGATACAGAACGCCGCGAGTTTATTGCGAAGATGCTTGAGCGCGCCAAAGCAGCTGTGTCATTGTGAAGGCATGCGCTGGATCTGAATCGCGGTTCAACCATTATGTGGCCATGCAGACCCTCGTAAGCCACAGCAGCATCGATGGCGTAGGCTAAGGGGATTGGGGGACGGGTGGATCCATGCTGTGAGAAATCTGAGGCGTCACGTCTCATGATCTAGCAGGCTAGTTCAGATGATGATGATGATGGAACAAGATGCCACTGTTTGTGCTATTCAGCTTCTAACTACAGTCACAAAAACATGGCTGAGACTGTCAGGACCTGAATCTAGTTCATTAGCAATCTACAGCCCACATCAGATTATGAAACCATGTGTGCCTCAGAATTAGTGATTTGCCCGTCATCGACTCCCATGCTCAGGTTCTCAAATCTCCTCACACCACTCTTTCAATATCCTTAATCGCAAATCGATGCCGTCCTTCGGCTTCATGGTAACAGCACCGACACTCTGAACCTCCTCGCCCGGCTTGGCCAGTTCCATTCCAAACCTTCCCACCAGAACAGCAACCGCGCATCTCATCTCAGCCCTGGCAAAGCCTTGGCCAATACAGCTCCGTGGTCCGTGTAGAAACGTCAACATGCCATAATTGCTCTTTGCCCCGCCCGAGTTATTCGGCCTGCGGACCCCATCCTCTCCAACCTCGATCCACCGTTCCGGCCTGAAATCCTCCGCATCCGCGCCCCACAGCCCCGGGTCTCGGTTCGTAGCCCACGGACAAAGCATGAGCCAGGTCCCCCTGGGCACGAGGACACCGGCGAGCGCAGTTTCAGAAGCAGCTTCCCGCACCGTGACGGGCACGGTGGGATACAAGCGCAGAACCTCGTTGCAGACTCCGTTCAGCAGGGGCAGGGCCTCGAGCGCCGCGGCCGCGATCGGCGCAGAGGGTCCAGCGCCTCGCGCACCTCCGCCCGCAGTTCGGCCTGGACCCGGGGGTGTGCGCAGAGCAGGTAGCACGTCCAGGAGAGGGCGTTGGCCGTGGTCTCGTGGCCCGCGGCGAGGAAGGTGAGCATCTGGTCCACGCACGCCGTGTCGCTGATCTCCTTGCCCCGGAGCATCTCGCTCAGGATGTCCGACGAGCCGGAGGTGCCGGTGCCGGCGAGTTCTCGCTTCTTTTCGCGTACGATGTCGAGGCAGACGCCGCGGATGGTTCGCATGTTCTTCTTCATGCTCGTGTTCGTTTTGCTGGGCCAGCACTCCGCGAACCATGGTGGGGTGGAGAGGGAGAGGATGAAGTACAGCATCCGCCGGACGGATGGCTGGAAGATCTCGAGGTAGTTTGTCGCGACGGGGTCGTCGTCGTTTTGGAGGGTTCGGAAATCGCGGCCCATGGCAGCGGGGCCGATGATGTCGAGCGTCAGTCGGCTCGTCCATTCGGAGATGTTCAACTCGCCCGTCACGGCTCCCGGGACGGATTTCTCTCCAGTGGTCGTCGGATACGCGGGCGAGTTCCTGACTTGCCGTTCCAGCACCTCCGCGAGCATCGTCGCCTTGTCCCACATGAGCGGATACAGTCCTCGAATGTTTCGTACGTTGAATGCGGGCGTCAGTGCCTTCCTCTGCATCCGATGCTGATCGCCTTCGGAGGCAATCAACGCCCATCCCAAGATTCGTGCCAGAAAATTGCGCACAATGAACGGCTTCTCAAACTCGTAAGATCGGTGCACGAGGACGTCGGCGAGGATTGCCGGCGAGGTTATGAACAGGTACTGCTTGCCGTCGAAGGAACGGGTGAGTATGAGTCCATCGTTGGGGATCGTCTTGAGCCAGCGCAAGAGACGCAGACCGCGTGGGCGTTCGAAGAGGACGCCGTCGGCGGCGAGACCGCTGGGCCCGGGGAGATGGCGGAGCGGACTGAAATGGACGGGATAGAGGTAAGCTCGCCAGAAGACTTTGAGGAGATATTGGGCGAGGAAGAAACGCCAGAAGAGAAAGCTGAAGGTGTAGTTTGGTAACAGATCAGGGAAGCCGCGGACGATGGTGATCGATTCGATGGCAGAGGCAAACAGCAGGCTAGGTAATCCGATCAGCTTGTTGAAGCTGTCGTTGGACATGATGAGGAGCTACATGTGGTGCCACTGGCTGGTGAAGGAGAAGAGCTCGTCTCAAAGAAGGCTATAACAATTGTCGGCAGGAGGGCACCGTTCAGTGCTCTACAAGCATCGTTGCATAGGACGCAGTAGACACATGGGCAACAGGATTATTGAAACCTGTTCTCGCACTCTAACTCGGACTAAGGACTGAGCGAAGTCCTGACAATCCGCCGTGTCACGTAAGTTACTGTAGCTGCGGACTTGCGGGGGAACGTAAAGCTGAAGCGGGGAACCGATTGGCTGAAACAGGACTGTACTTGCTCGCCTCAGGTGTTTCGCATTCCGGGAGCAGCTATTTCGGCAATTGGAATTTACTCGAAGAACCTGCAAGCTCGAAATGCTGGCAGACCGTCTCATCTTTGAAGAACTTGATGAGTTCGCGAGTTCGGACTTGGTATAATTTAATGTTGATAGTGATCGGTGAGCTGGAATGCAACTAGGTCAACAAACCCCCTTGGATGTGACCAAGTATATATCCATGCCAAAAACCCAGCTTTCTACGATAAATCGTAAATGTCAATAGTTGCGTTCCACATATCTTGAAACTTTCGCAATGTAGGAACCGTTGCGTACAGCAGCTGTGCTTCAAAGAGTCGATGGAGAAAAGGGACTGGTTGTTGAGTATTGGTCGCGCGACGAAAAGTCCGTCAGAAGTGCAGAACGACTTCTACTTCCACCATGGCCACTGAACTGCTGGATAAACAGTATTAGGCCATCGGGCCAGAGGCTCCACAGCTGTAACACCCGCCGGGGAAGTTAAAAGGAGTCTCATGATAGGTAAGCTTCTGCTGTCTGTTCTGCTGGCTGCTGGTTGGCTGCCGTGCTGCTGGCGCAACGCCAACCAAAACATTCACTTGCACCGCTTCCCGAGACCGCCAAAGCGAAACATCCATGCAATTACGTCGATCCACTTTCGAATTCGTCTCTGCTCCTCTTGCCATCTTTGATACGTTCCTCTTGTGGTAATCAGCCTTCGATCATCCGCTAAGACCCCGTCTCTTGTGCAGAAAGCTCTCTGGATCTGTCTATCAGCGTGTTTACTTTGGACGGACGAGTTGTCCAACCACTTTCACCATCTAGGTGCCCCTCGATTCCAGCAATCTTCTGCTACCAAGGGCTGCTGTATGCGTTCTTGATAAGTCTCGTGCCCTCCGGCGCGTTTTGGCGCAATTTCCATCAGTCATGCCTTCACGCAGCGTCTCCAGATCCAGCGCTTCATCGGACTCATACGCCATGTCGAGTATGGACGAGCGGCGAATACAGGACGATAAGAACGACTATGACGACTCAACCAGCTATACATCCGACGACCATGACTACGAGTACGAGTCCCACGAGCCGATCCTACGAGCCGAAATGGGAGCAGCCGAAATGGGAGCAGCAGACTCACGGGCAAACCGCAAGAGCTGGAGCAAACCACAAAAGTCACGCATACCCAACCGAATCATGCGATGGGTATGCTGGGGGCTGCTTGGCAGTATAGTCATCTTTATACTCGTTCTAGTACGAGAAAGCCGAAACAGTGCGAAGAGAATAGAGGAGTGGGGAAAAGATAGGCCGCCTCCCACACCGGTATACGAAAGCTTTCCGTTATTGACCAGATACTATGGGGGTTTGAGAAGCCTTGTGAGCGGCGTCGATCAGATGACACGCGAATACCCCAAAGTCGATGGAGAGGAGGTTCCACCAGTAAACCGGGAATCCATGCACGAGATCCCAAAAAGCACCCCCTACAGCCAGTATCCAGCTGTCGACTCGCAATCGTTTATCGAGAAATACGGTGGAGCAGTTGAGTGTTTCATGAATGCGGAGGAAACCATACCGGTGCCAAAGCTTCATGTACATAAGGGCCTACCTATGGGCTTCCCGAACGCGATCTACGGAAGTCACGATCTGTTGAATTTGAACGACTCAATGTGCTTTGACCGATACGGCCGATACGGACCTTACGGATATGGCTACACTGCCAATCGCGGTGGACTGAGTGCTGGTACTGAGGGTGAGCGGGATGGTGCTGACGAGGTTTGGAGGACACAGGAGCAAATTGATTACAGCAACATAAGATGGGGTGACTTACAGCGGAAGTGCGCGAACAAGAACGCCAACAGGTTCGCGACACCGTCCGGAGAGGAGAAAACTGGAGGCGAATCCATGAGGACATCCTTTTTCCCGCGAAGAAACGAAGCAACATCAGACTTGCAGACCAGCAGTGGTCCAGCTTCCAAAAGTGTTCAGTCCGAGGATGCTGATAGTAATCACAACGCCGGAAGCGATTCCAGTACTACCTTGAGCCATTCTTCATCTGTTCAGCCTTCGTCTTCCAGCTCATCACCCCCCAGCACGCAAGTTCCCGCCGTCGCCAAGAAGTTACCACGACAGGCTGTCCTCATTCGCACGTGGAGGGGGCTCAACTACACGACCGAGCGCATGATGTATTTGAGGTCGCTCATCGCAGAACTCTCGTTGGCTAGTGGCGCAGAGTACGACGTCCACTTCCTCGTTGAGTTGAAGGATGAAACAGTTCCCATCTGGGCAGATGATGACACTTACAACCAGGTGTTAAATTCGTCCCTGCCCGAAGAATTTTCGGGAATGGGAACTCTTTGGAGTGAGAGACAAATGGATCACATATACGGCACAATCACAAACGACCACAAACTCACTGGTGAGGGCTATCCTGTTCTTGGTGTATACCGGGCTGCACACTTGCCGCTCCAATGGTTTTCTCGCCAACACCCAGAGTACGAGTTCCTGTGGAACTGGGAAATAGATACTCGATACACCGGCAACTGGTACGATCTGTTCAGAGGCGCGGCCACCTTCGCCGCCGAACAGCCTCGGAAAGGTCTATGGGAACGCAATCACCGTTTCTACATTCCATCGGTCCACGGCACATGGGAAGACTTCAAGCACCTGGTCCGCGTACAGTCCGAGATGCCTGCCCAGGAGCCACCTTCCAGATGGGCGAACATGGGCCCTAACGGCGAGCCGATTCCACAGGAACAATACAATTCGAGCCCAGTCTGGGGTCCACGCTGGCCCGAGGGAGATCTCAATGCGCGACCCTTTGACGACGATCCTACTCCGCCGCATAGCTACGACAAAGACAAATACGAGTGGGGCGTCGGCGAAGAGGCTGATCTGATCACCTTTCATCCCCTTTTCGATCCCGCGAGAACGACCTGGGCCTTACAAGACGACTACACTGGATACGACGAAGGAGAAGACGGAACGAAGGGTGTCAAGCCGCCGCGTCGAACGGCAGTTGTGGCCGCATCGCGACTGAGCAAACGCCTGTTGAATCGAATGCACCGCGAGACGGCGCTGCGAAAGCACAGCATGTTCACAGAGATGTTCGCCCCCACAATGACCCTCCACCACGGCCTAAAAGCCGTATATGCACCGCATCCGGTGTACATCGATCGAGAATGGCCCGTCAAATACCTCGCATCTGTCTTCAATGCCGGCCCCAACGGGGTCTCCGGAAGAGCGAAGCAGACAGTGTTCGGCGAGTGTTGCCAGAACAACATGCTGGGCGTGACATGGCACTATATCAGCGAATTCAGCCCGAGGCTGTGGAAGAGATGGCTTGGGTTGCAGCTGGACGGGGCCGGTGGTGAACAGAGCGAAATCGAAGGCGAAGGCCGGATGTGTCTACCCCCGATGCTGTTTCACCCGATCAAGGATGTCGAGTTGTTGATTGAGAAGGTGCCGGATGGAGTTTTGGTTGATGAACACGCGATGGAGGTCGGGGGTAGTATTCCGCAAGAGAAGTGAACGCCTGCATGATATCGGAGTTATAGGTTTGTTACATTTTGGACGAACAAGTCGATCTTGCGAATATGCATATCTCCGGAAGTATATAGTCGTCGTCCCAGGAATCGATCCAAGGCCTGCGCCTTGCGTGACTGATCAATACTTTCCATAACCTGCTGTCAATCGCGCTCAGTGACGTATCAACGTAACCATTCCCAGCAATCATCGGAACACTGAAGTCCACTTTTTTAAGGGCCTTGATATGTAAAATAAATTCATCACGTCCACTGCTCGTACCGGAACCTATGTACAATTCGGAATCCGGTCTCCTCCTGTCTGAATCCTGCATTCCTGGTAGATCTGCCGCACCATTGCTCGAGCGAAAAAGGAAACTCTGGAGTTCAAGAAAACATGCATCATGCTGTCATAAGCCGACAGGCATTGCATCGAATTTTCCCGCTGTCACACTATGCCCTCCCCCATCTTCTATCGACGAATTACGCGTGCATCGAAACCACGAAATCAATTTGGCTTCGCCGGGTCGCCCGCCGTCTCCGGATCCGGCAGGATGCCTTCAGCTTCTAATCTCCTCCTCGCCTCTTCGAGAGCCCATGTCTGTATCCTACACAAGCTGTCAGTCAAAAGTCCCTCAACAAAGCCACAATCCGACCCGCGTCCCGTCGCCCCGAGCCACGACGAATTCGGGCCAAATGGCAGTGGCACACGAGTCCGAGTCCGGGTCCAAAACTCACGACGTATCCGGCTTGTAAGCATATGCGACGGCGGCCACGCCCAAGCTGCCCCAAAACCCCCAGACCCAAATGGTTTCCCACCCTTCCTTCTCCTCCTTCTCGCCCGGCTTGACGTTGAACAGCCAGCCCGTGGGCGCCTCGTAGTGCGTCTCGCCGCCCGAGGACCGGACGCCCGAGCCGGTGAATGCCCGTTTCGCGGCCGCGAGGTTGTACGTGTGGCTGTTTTGCGGGCCGACAAAGGCGGATGCGAGGTACGGGCTGGTAGCGCCGGTCGGGCGCGGGAAGTGGCGGACGAGCGGCCGGAAGGGAGGCATCGTGGGTGTGTCGGTGTGTGGAGAGCGGAGAGTGGGAGGTGAAGGGGCTCCCGACGGCCCTCTTTTCGGAGTGTGGTTGGTGATTCTGGAGAGGTGTTTGAGTGTCGGATTGAGCTTGCTTTGAGGTCTGTGACGGTGTGAGGTTGCTGCCAAGACCGGGTTAGCGGATCTGCTTGGTTTGCTTAGTCAGCGGCGTTCAGAGGAAACTCGACGGCAGTTCTGCAAGCTTCGTGGATGCTGTTGACATGATGTGTTGTCGTCGGCTACGGCACATTTCTGCCAATCGATGACCTTGATCGATACACAGCTTTGGATACGATACCTCAAATTTACTCAAAAGTGCCATGATTACGGACTACCTACATGAGGACCCAGGATTTTGAACGTTGTGCTGCCAGCCGAATATACCAATACCTGCGGCGTCCAAACTGAGAGCAGCTGAGTACCTGTAGGTCTTTCACACTCTTAGGCTGCGCCCGCTTTGATAAGATCCGCAGCTTTCTCCGCAGTGCCGTATACAGCCATTTGGGGATGGCCACAGGGAAGCTTGGGAAAGATACTGGCGTCCACGATGCGCAGATTCTGCACACCGTGAACACGAAGCTTTGGATCAACTACAGCATCCGCTCCTTCACCCATTTTCGCTGTTCCAGCAGGATGATAGCCTATATGCACGTAAGTAGATGACTTTGATGGAGTCCGATATACCTACAGGTGTCCGCTCGAGTCCGGATCTCCTTCTCCCATTCCTCCCGCGACGTGTACGCGTGGTGGGCAAGGTGGGTCGGCCAAGAGCCGGTCACAATGTCTTTCGTCCCCCTGCCCTTGACTGCGACTTCGTTCGCCAATCGGCAACCTTCCGCAAACACGAGCAGGTCCAGTGGGTCAGCCAAATAGTTGTGGTCGATTATCGGGTCTGCCAGAGGGTCTTTCGACGCCAGAGTGACATGGCCCTTGGACCTTGGAGAAAAGAGCTCAACAGCCATTGCAAATGCATGCTTGTCGTCGCTCGGGAAGTCAGTGTACAGATACTTCGGGCTGTAGCATTCCGTATTCCAGAACTCGACGTGGGGCTGATCCTTAGTAAGACCCATTGGATCAGTACCGGGCGCGCACTCAGCTTTGGCTTTTTGCCATAGAGGCGAGTCACTCAGGCGATCGTCCAGTCTAGCATAGGCGAAGGTGCCGAAAGGAAATTGAGACATGAATCCAGTCCTTTTCTCCTTCCATTCAGCCACAGAACGGTCTTTGGCTCCTCCATGCCAGATGAGATGGTCATGGGTGATTTTTGGCTCCGAAACCTCGTAGAACGTGAGCATGACCATGTGATCCGTCAAATTCTGTCCAACACCGGGCAACTCGACGCGCTGTGAGATGTCGTGTTTCGCGAGCTCATCTTTCGGTCCAATTCCAGACCTGAGAAGTATGGCTGGTGTGCAGTAAGTGCCAGTAGCTAGGATCACCTCCTTATTGGCTCTGAACTGGTTTTTCGCCTGGTATCTGCCGATGGTGACGATGGCGTTTACGCCGACAGCTTTGGGGCCGTTTGGGGTGTCTTCGAAAATCAGGGTGTCGACATAGGTGTGAGTTTCAATCTTGATCTTGGGCGATTCTCTTTCGCCAGTAATGAAATCGGCCGACGTCTTGCGAAAGCCTTGATAGACTGTACGAACAACATGTCCAGACCCGTGAGGTGTTGATCCAGTAGTAAACATATCGGAGTCCAGCGGCAGTCCCTGAGATTGAAAAGATTCCAGCACACGATCAGAGATTGGGGCATTGTCGTGCGGCGCAGTGATCAGAGGTCCTTCATAGCCATGCGCGTTCTTTGCCGGTGTGAACCAGTCCTTCGTTCGAAAGCTCTCCGCTTTTGACATGTACTGGTGCATCTCTGCGCCAGACCATCCGGGAACAGCCCATATGCATCGTAGTCTGTCGGGGTCCCTCGTATGCAGAGAGTACCGTTGGCGGCGCTCGTGCCGCCCAAGAACTTGCCGCGACCTAGATGGAGCTTTCGATTCTCTAGGCCCTTGCATGGCTGGCTGTAAAAGTTCCAATCCGCTTCAGTTCCGAGGACTTGGGATAGAGCGGCGGGGATGCTGGACGCCGGGACGCTCTCTTTCGGACCACCAGCTTCAATAATGAGGACCGAGTAGTTGGCCTCCGCAAGCCGAGAAGCCAGCACGCAACCCGCAGTGCTGCCGCCGCAGATGATGTAGTCGTAGTCTGTGTTCTGGGAACCCATTGTAAAGGGCGCTAAGATGTAGCCGCTATGCAGAGCGTGCTATGAGACGCAGCTCAAAAAAAAGGACCTAATAACAACTTGGCAGGCCTGATAGTATTCGCCGGATTTGTAGGGTTTCGGGAGCGACAAATGCAGCATGACCAGAAACGAGGGCCTGAGCTGAGGCAATATATATGTGTAAAGTCAACAGGTCCACAGTTCGGGTTGTGATCAGCAACCGACTTGGCGACCTGCACCATGAGCTGGACTTGCCAAAGGAGGACACCTTTCGGCGATGAAAGAAGCTTGTGGACGCCGACAGCTGAGGCATGCAAGTTTATGGGCACAGCTCAATCACCAGGACGACCATGGCATACCTGAAGACCGCTGATTGACCCACATAACGATACTCGTTAGGAAGGTTGTCAAGGTAGTCAGTCTGTAAAGTGGCTGGAACGTCGCTACATAGCCAAACCATGCGCCTTTCACGGTGTCTCATGGGTTTCAAACGACGTGAATTCAGGAAACGCGCTCTTGCTAGCTCATGTTCAGTATTAGCATGAGCTGGTCTGTAGCTTTCATCGCCTATCAGCGAGACCTACGTGACTCGAGGACTAGTCACAGTGGTCGAGCGCCAGGTCTCAGCCGACAAGCCGATCATGTAGCCATGGCCTGGATTGTAAGCTGCTGATCACAAATAAAGCCTCAGAGCTGGATCGAAATCGCTCCATGGCAAGTCGTGGAAAATGGGTTGTTATTCCGGGAATTCCTTTCCGAGGCCCACCTGAACAGCCGCCAGAGCACGCACCCAGCCACGTCGACTAATCTGCACCTGGTGGTATCCACCACTTTGGCCCGAGGCGAAGACGCAGGGCAGGCTGACAGAAGTCTTGACGGAGGTACTGAGTCACCTAACACATCTCGCCACTATCGTCAAGACAATAGAGATGAGCTCGATGTCTCTCCACCGAAATCAGATAAGGGTATACTCTGCAGCTGATTACATAAGCAATACCCTTACTGCTGGTCTTAATCGTTGGAACAGCAACAGTAGACTGGCAGAGGGTGTTGATGACTTGAGATTTGACGTACCTCCTGAGGATCATGCTGGATATCTCACTCTCCAATTCTGTACTGTCTTGATTTGGCAACGCTGCGTGGAAGCCGGCAAGATTGCACTGCTGTGACATGGCTTCCAGAGGCACAGCAATGGTCGCCCAAGACTCTGGTCTGACTGCCTGGATCTTAGATTCTTGAAAACAACCGACAAATCTTCTCAGAAAGGCATTCAGTCTGCAGTTGACTCTTGCAGACTCTCGATAGTTGCCCAAGATACATTGTAAAACACTCGAAAAGATTCACGGATATGATCAACACCACACCGCATGCCGACAATGTCAGCATCTATCTACCGGGTCGCAGCAGCCGGGACATACCAGAATCGGGAAACTTCCATTTGATCATGATACCGGGTAATCCGGGGACCATCGGCCATTATCATCCTTTCTTGCTCCAGCTTCAGGACAAGATCCATGCTGCCGATCCGAACCTGGCATTGTCTATCTACGGAACATCGCTGCCTAATTACACGGATGAGTATGTTCGCGAAGGGAAATTCGGCGTGCTGAGCTTGCGGGAGATGACCAATAGCGTGCATGAGAAAGTCATAGAGTACAGCCAGGCACAGCAGGCGCTCGACTCCGACTCCGGGCCTATCAAGATCATTCTGTGCGGGCACAGTATCGGCGCCTTTATTTGCCTCGAGGTCCTGGAGCGCTGCAAAGGGGGTATTGGCGAAGCGGCGGCACACCCCGATATTGTGGGTTGCCTAAACCTTTGGCCTGCAGTAGTGTGGTTTGGCAAGAGCCCCAATGGCATGAGAATGAGCGTGTGTCCTTCAATCGCTTCTTCATGCTATTTGTGCTAATAAAACCAGCCAATTTTGAACTCCTCCACACTATTTTCGACCTTGACCTTTGTAGGCGAGCGTCTGATCAGACTGCTGCCGTATCGATTGCTACTGGCGGCCATCAAATGGGGCTCGGGCCAACCAGAAGACGTCGTCAAAGTGACCTGTGACTTCCTCAAGTCCAAGCACGGTTTCCGCCAAACAGTGTGAGTAGGACTCTGTGAAACCGTGCCATGGTACTGAGTGTTCCAGATATCTGCTTCGGGATACGGTAAACCATGTCAAAGAGGACCGTTGGACTGCCAATGTTTGGGGCACAGCCGATTCAAATTCAGCAAACCAGACCAAAGTGGTCTTCCACTTTGGCAGGCAAGATCACGCCGTGGACGACAAGATTCGAGACGAGCTGATTGCGCTACGCGGCCGTTCTTTAGATCAAAACAACGGTTCAGGGCTCTGGAAGCCAGTGATGGAGATTGACACTGAAGGCATACCACATGCTTTTTTCGAGAGTAAGTCTGCAAGTTGCGGATACCGCGGATCTGTCTGACACAATGACAGAGCACGACAAGGCAGCTTCAACGCTAGTGGCACGCTATCTGTTGATGATCATGGATTCATCGGCGCCTTCACTGAGATGAATTGCGAGGACTTTGCCGGAGTTTGAGCCACAGAACTCAGTAGCCAGAAACACGTTCCCAGGTTCCGGCATCGAGCACGCGCTTGGGAGGCAGAAGTAGTTGATGTCATTGACAATCGAGTATATCAGCTGCAATCTCTCGGCCAGCGCAGAAACCGTCGACTGCGGATGCCCAGGAGGCAAAAGCGGAAAAGCACTCGTGTCCATGACCCTCAAACCACAGACGCCGAAAACCCTGGCGCGACTGTCCACCACCGCCATCGAACCATTCGCCCTGTCCATTTTGCACGTCGACGCAGCATGCCACACCGTCAAGAAGGACTGCTGTATGAAAGAGAACATCTGAGCATCCGTCGTCACGTTTCAGTCCGGCAACGCCTCCTCCAGATGCGCAATCCCAGCCTTGACCAGCACGTCCCACGCCCCACGCTCTCGTCTGAAAGCTGCGATGATCAACTCTCTGTCTGCTGGGCGGGTAGACCACGCTGGATCGACGAGGAAGAGACCTTGCATCGATGTCGATGCCAGCTTGATGGTGCCGCGTGACAGAGGGGCGACGAGAGCGCTTCTAAGCGTCGCGTAATTCTTGCCATCGATCGGGCTGTCGGTCTGAAAATCCGGTGAGTATTCGGGATAGCCACTGGCTCGAAGCCATTCGATCTCGGGCCAGTCGGCGCCGTTCGTCGGTCGATGATACAGCATGAAGTTCCTAGCGCCCGACCCGCCGAGGGACTTCCCTCGAGCATGATGAAGCACCCTATGACAAAGCTGAGTCTGAGGGGCCGTTATGATACCCCAGTCGATCAATGGTTGGTAGGCTGACATTTCCACCCCCGTGTAATAAGTGGTATCACCGGGTATAACGGAAAGGTTTCTATTATCGATTTCGTAGAAGCTACCTGCTTCAATGACAGCCACGCTATACGAGCCGTTCTCGGCCAACCTAGAGGCGACGGTCGAATCTGCCGTTCCACCACCACCAACGACTATGTGATCGAAGGTGGCGTTCGGGGATAATCAGATATGTGAGCCTAGCAACGTTCCAGGGCGTTCATTTGAAAAGTGGTTTGGTGAGCCAATCACCGCGTTGACAAGGACAAAAGCAAGGAGATGTACAGACAGGCAAATCCATCTTGTTGAAACCGGACTGAGAACGAGAATCTGAGTGACAAAACAGCACGGTCGTAAGCAGGCTTATATGGTTTTCAGTTTGTGTTTTCCAGTTCCCCGGATCTCAAAACTGTGCTGTGCAAGCAGATCAAATGTCGCCACTAATGGCGACACCTCGTGACGAACTTCACTTACTGCTAGAACGTCAGCAGAAGTAGGGACACCTCCCTGAATTCGGCTGAGATGCCTTGCAAGACACACGAGGTTCGAGTATTCATGAGGATCTTCGCTGCGCACCAAGCGGCGTGCCGACGGCAGTGACCATGAACTGACAAGTAGAGGCGAACACCCAAGCACACTGGCGGCTGAATACATCAAGGCTCGATAGGCTATGGCTGGAATGGTGTGTCCATCTCCCGCCTTGTGTTACAAAGGGTAGGGGTTTGAACACGAAAAAGGGGGTCCCATCTTGATTTAAGGAATTGCGGCAAGGTGGCGACAAAATCAATTAGCTGCGCTTCTCCCTAATCAGGTCTGACAGTGACAATAAGAACCCCTGAATAGGGCCACAGACGATCGCAGTACTTCCTGCATGCCTAGGTAGATGCGTTGGATCTGCCATGCCCATCGACAGAACTATGGTATCCACGCAAGTAGCTGTGTGCACAGTCCTCCCGTTACTTGTTCATCAGCCAGTAAAGGTACTTGCCACAGTGGCCAGAAAGTAGAGTGAGACATGATGTGCGCGACGACATTTGCTGCCCTGTACTGCTTCTTCAATCTGGCCTTGCTAGGGATATAAATGCTACCCTCCAGCCTTGGGTGCTAGCCTGATGCGTGGCGTCGGTGGAGTTGACGAGTTCGGGCGCTGCGGGACGGCAGATCGAAACAGAAACAATCGCGTGGCGTGGCTAAGTAGCCGCTGTTCGTCATTTGCGCAATAATCAAAAATTGCACGGCCTGGCGTCCGATCATTTCCTCTCCGAGGCATTAGCGCCTCTATTAGAGTCTTACTTCCTCAGTCGATTCCGGGGGGATGCTTTGCGCTTCTGTCGGCCCGCAATTCCCTGTTCCATCGGCTGTCTTATAAAGCAACTTGCTTTCTTTCTTTCCGTCTTCGTCTTCGCTTTGGAGCCTTCGAGGCCTCTGTCGACGGGCACCATGGACTACTCGTACTATACACCACCACAGCCCTTCCAGTATGGAATGAACAGTGATGTCCAAAATACTTTCCATATACATGACAGTGAGATTAGTGCGGCCGACGCGGTGCGTGGAAATAGGTCAGCCGCTCATTATCGCGAAGCATCTACTGACAGCCAGTATCAGGAACTGTTTCGAGGGTTGAACAGTATTGGCAGTTCCTTCGATGCTTTCGGTCAGTTCTCGCCAACAGAACAGTTTGCGACGCCGACACAGCCGACGCCGACGCAGCCGATTCGAAGTATCCATCCTCGGCAAGAATCGCTCGGGTCCGGGCCACAAGCACTGCAAGCTCCTAAATCGTTATCGCCCGAGTCAAGCCACGATGATAAGATGTCGCAGCGGTTCAACGGCGACGCTGCCAGAGTCCCGTCCGTGGAACTGTCCGGACAGGCCATGACGGGAGTCGAAACGCTCGACTCGTCCCTCGCGCAAGAGCAGGGACGGTCGAGCAGCGAAGAGAAGGACTTCAACTCGTTGCCGGCACAGGACAAGCGGAAAGCACAGAATCGCGCAGCGTGAGTGCGATATTACATTCATTCAATGTTGGGAGAACCGTTGCGCTAACATCCTGGCGACAGTCAAAGGGCGTTTCGCGAAAGGAAAGAGCGCCACGTCAAGGAGCTCGAGGCAAAGCTGGCGTCGCTGGCCGACGCATCGTCAAATCTTCAGACGGACAACGAACGTCTGAAGCGGGAACTTGCGGCCTTGTTGACACAGAACGAGATTCTGCGAGCCACACACACAGCACCGCGGTCGGCAGCCTCCTCACATCGTCCCTTCCAGCCGCAGAACTTCCATGCGCCGAGCCTCCCTTCGCCTGCGACATCGGGTCCGCAAAGCTTCTCACCGACGGAGTTTGTGGTTGCTACCGGTGGGCAGGCGACCTGGCCCCTCAAATTCGATGTCTACCCAAACAAGCGCGGGCGAATGCTTCTCGCCGGAGCTGCTTGGGATATGATAGTACGGGATCCGCGAGTCGGCGAAGGCAAGATCGATCTCGAGGATGTCTGTCAGCGATTGAAGGGCCGCGCGGTGTGTGATGGCAGAGGACCGGCGTTCCGAGAAGAGGAGATCAAACAAGTTCTCGACGAATGTGTCCATGGAGCAGATGATCTCCTCTGAGATCGACCCGTTTCTGATAACAGAGAACATGAGCGACGCGATGCATTGATGGGGTTACGGCGAAACATGTATGAATGATGGTTGGGGAGCGAAACTCGCGGCGCTGGGTAGTGTACAAACATGTTGGATTTCCGCGGCGCAAAATGGAGTATGGCGAGGACGAGGCGTTCTGGAAGAGACAACTTGAAACAGTGAATGGCTGAATTTATTTTTTCCGTGAAGTCTTGGGCTCAGTGAGTCAAATAGCATGGCAGTTTTTGTTAATATGTCTAGCTCAGTGCGATTTGTACTCCGATAAGCTAATCAAAGTTTTTTCATACTGGCCGAGTCGGAGACTGTCGCCATTGTGAGCTTTGCCATGAGGCAGCGGTCGATTCTCAGGACTCTGCTTCAGCACCCTACCGTACCTGCTGCTGAATGTATGGCTTTTAGCTATTGTACAAGTCAGGAAGAAATCTGTCCTACAGATTGTCATCCAGAACATATGAAGCGAATATGCCAGTATTCGCTTTCCCTTGACAGTTTGAGGCCAGTCCTGCTCTCGTCGTCTGTCCCCACTGCCGCCTGATCGTGTTGCCCTCGCAAGTGCTTGTGTTTGGCACTTTCACCTGAGACATGCGGATGCAGCTTGCATATGATTGCAAGAAAACATCAGCTACGTCACTAGATCATGCACCTTCAGACACGATAGTCGATGAATGTGGCGACTTGACCCGTTGCAAAGCCCAGGTGGTCGAAGACAGAACGTTGAACCGTCCTATCCAGGATGGGATTGGCGTTGTCAATGAATTTCAATCCCAATCATCATCGTCATCTTCATCAGCAGCTGCTGTAGCTTGCGCGTTTCGAGCCTGTTCTCGATCCCGCGCCACGCGATGGTCGTTCTCCTTCACAGCTCCAACGTCGACGAGGAGCTTTTGAATATCTGGTTGCGTCAGTATAAAGCTGACAAGGTCAACGCGAATCACCAACCATGTATCGTGGTATTGTCACCCTTCAGCTCACGTAGAGTCACGATTTGGCGCGCAATCTCTCCCTTGTGGTATACCAAGATGGTAGGGGTATTTCGCTCCGGGTATCCTTCAATGCAGAGATCTGCCCGCATCTGGCAGAATTTGACATCGCCAAATTTGCGAGCGAGTTCGCGCCAGATCTCCGAGAGCAATGCGGACTGCGTGTTGGTTCCCAGAGACGATGTGAGATTGACCAAGACGAAGGCGTCTTGTGATGCTTCGGTCACGTCGCGTGAATAGTCTGGTTTCTGCAGTGGGTAGACTTGATTGAAGACGCTGGCTTTGCTGATGGTGGCCAATTCCGCAATTCGTTGGTTCCTGTACTTCTGGAGAAACTCTTCGTCTTCTTCGTCTTCGAGCTCGTCTAGTTCGTCAAGGTCTTTGTCCTCGAGTCGGTTGTCATGTGCTCTCTGTAGCGCATCTCGCAGAGCCTCTTCGATGATAGGGGTTGGAGACGGTGGTTTCTCAGGTATGACTCCGTGTTTGCGGAGAATATCGTTCCTGGATTATTTTCAGCACTTGAAAAGGGCATAGATTCAACAACGACGAACCATTCGGTATCGGCGTTGGGATCATCGATCGGGACATTAACGGGCATATCCATGTTTGCGATTCAAGCAGTCTACAATTACCGTGAGGTGTTCGTGTGTATGAGATTTAGCAGACTCATTTGAGCATCATTTTGAATATCCTAGCAGGCAGCGGAGTTCAAGGCCAATCAGAAACATTTCTTGGTGGGGCCTTCAGTGTATGTACGCTGCGCACAGCTGACGGCGCAGGGACGGAGAAGAGCAGCGCACGCCCTTCCGCAATTGGTGCCGCACACTGTACTGCACTGCTCGCCAGCCCAGCACACCAAAGCGAATTGAGTCGCTGTCCACCACATTCATTCATTCAATTCCTCTGACCCCGTTGCACCGCCGGCGCCAGCAGCCTCTCGTCCAATTACTCTCCCCCAGAACGACCGCCCACCGGGTGATGGCATAGAAGCTGCGTCTGGTTGATCCGCGCCCAGGCCACATCAGCAACGAACAACTGTCCGCTGCACGAACCCAACTAGCAGCAGGCCTTGAGGCCAAACATCTCCACGCGCGAACCTCTACCCCGGCACAGACAAGATGGCGTACGTCAAGAAGGATGAGGATGCGGACACCGCTCTCCTGAAGATCGATCGAGTGTCTGTCTTTCAAGAAGGTGGGCTTCCATAAACTCCCCGCTCACCGCAGAGCTTGGATGCTAATACATTGGCTATAGCTCGTCTTTTCAACACTTCTCCCATATCTCCCCTGAAATGTCGTCGTTTGTTAACCAAGATCTCTCACTTGCTCACAACCGGCGAGAAGTTCCCGACCCGGGAAGCTACCGACCTCTTCTTCGGCATTTCGAAGCTGTTCCAGAACAAGGACCCTTCACTGAGACAGATGGTATACGTCGTGATCAAAGAGCTGGCAAATACCGCAGAGGATGTCATCATGGTCACCAGTAGTATCATGAAGGATGCGAGTGGAGGAAGCGAGACAATCCCGTACAGAGCAAATGCCATTCGGGCGCTTTGCCGAATCATCGATGCCACGACAGTGCAAGCCATCGAGAGGACGATCAAGACCGCAATCGTTGACAAGACGCCTTCAGTATCCTCAGCCGCATTGGTTTCGTCCTACCACCTCCTGCCAATTGCCAGAGATGTTGTTCGCCGATGGCAGAGCGAGACTCAGGAGGCCACCTCATCCTCCAAAAGTGGTGGCTTCTCTCTCGGCTTCTCTACCTCTAGCCAGCAGATGCAGCCGCAAAGCTCGAATTATATGACTCAGTATCATGCTATTGGACTCCTGTATCAGATGCGCTCGCATGATCGCATGGCCTTGGTTAAGATGGTGCAGCAACTAGGTGCTGCAGGCACGACGAAGAGCCCGCCTGGGCTTGTTATGCTGGTGAGACTGGCAGCACGTCTTGCAGCAGAGAATGGACCCGATAGGAAAGCCATGCTCACGCTGCTGGATGGCTGGTTGCGCCACAAGAGCGAGATGGTCAACTTCGAAGCGGCGAAAGCACTCGCGGACATGGACAACATCACCGAACAAGAACTTACCCAAACGATACATACCCTCCAACTGTTCCTTACGTCGCCGCGCCCGATTACTAAATTCGCTGCCATCAGGATACTGCATAACATCGCCTCCACAAAACCGAATGCCGTTCTACCATGCAACCCGGACATCGAGGCCCTCATCTCCAACTCCAACCGCTCGATCGCAACATTGGCTATTACCACGCTTCTCAAGACAGGCAACGAGGGAGGTGTTGACCGTCTCTTGAAGCAGATTTCTGGTTTCATGAACGAAATCACCGACGAGTTCAAGATCACCATCGTCGAGGCCATCAGGACACTCTGCCTCAAATTCCCTAGCAAGCAGGCAGCCATGTTGGCTTTCCTCAGCGGAATATTGCGCGACGAGGGTGGCTACGAGTTCAAGCGCAGCGTTGTGGAGAGTATCTTCGATCTAATCAAGTTCGTTCCCGGCAGCAAGGAGGATGCGCTGGCTCATTTGTGCGAGTTCATTGAGGACTGCGAGTTCACCAAGCTGGCCGTACGAATCTTGCATTTGCTGGGTGTCGAAGGCCCGAAAACAGCTCAGCCTACGAAGTACGTCCGCTACATCTACAACAGAGTCGTTTTGGAGAACGCGCTTGTTCGCGCAGCTGCTGTCACTGCTTTGGCCAAATTTGGCGTCGGACAGAAAGATCCCGAGGTCAAGCGTTCAGTACAGGTCCTTCTCACCAGATGCTTGGACGATACAGATGACGAAGTCAGAGATCGTGCTGCGTTCAATCTTCGTCTCATGCAAGAGGAGGATGACCTGGCAAACAAGTTTATGAAGACTGATTCGATGTTTTCTCTGGCAACATTTGAGCATCAGCTGGTGATGTATGTCACTTCGGGCGACAAGGCAGCGTTCGCCAAACCTTTCGATGTCTCCACCGTCCCGGTCGTCTCCCAAGAGCAGGCATTGGCCGAGGAGCGCACCAAGAAGCTCACGAGCGCCACACCGACACTCAAAGCACCTTCAACCGGACCGAAGAAGCCGCAGGTCAATGGTGCCGCAGACGTTGGCAAAGACGTTGCCGCTCAAGCACAGAAATACACCGAACAGCTTTCTGCGATTCCAGAGCTCAAGGAATACGGCAACGTGCTCAAATCATCTGCCGTTGTCGAGCTCACCGAATCGGAGACAGAGTACGTCGTCAGCGCGATCAAACATATTTTCGCCGAACATGTTGTTTTCCAGTACGATGTCAAAAACACCTTACCGGATACCGTGCTGGAAGACATTTCGATTGTAGCGTCGCCAGAAGACGAAGAGGAAGCAGGCTTGGAGGAGGAGTTCATCATTCCTATCCCTTCGCTGCGCACCGATGATCCTGGTACGGTCTACGTCAGCTTCAAGAAGACAGAAGGCGCAGGCGTCTTCAGCGCCGCTAGCTTTACGAACGTCCTCAAGTTCACGACCAAGGAGATCGACCCCACAACAGGAGAACCTGATCCGTCTGGCTACGAGGATGAATATCAGGTTGAGAACCTCGAGCTTTCCGGCGCAGACTACGTTGTTCCCGCTTTTGCCGGCAGCTTTGACCACATTTGGGAACAGACTGGCGCGAATGGCGAGGAAGCAAGTGAGACGCTCCAGCTCAGCAACGCCAAGAGCATTGCAGGTAAGTCGATTCCATCTATGATATTCGAAGATTTCCTTGCTGACCACATACAGATGCCACCGAGCAGCTCATTAGCACACTTTCATTACAACCTCTTGATGGCTCTGAGGTTGTCCTGTCACCTACGACACACCAGCTCAAACTTTATGGTAAGAGCGTCACTGGTGGTAAGGTTGCGGCTCTCGTGCGAATGGCATTTTCTAGCAAGAGCGGTGTGACGACCAAGATCACCGTTCGTGCGGAGGAAGAGGGCCTGGCGCCGTTGGTGGTTGCAAGTGTGGCTTGATAAGGCTAAGTAATCCAGACCACGACTGAATGTGTTCAAAGTCTGCCCGTATCTTTTATGATGATAGTGCCACGTTAGCGCAAAAAAGGCGATTTTGTAATGTTGCCGCAGTGGCATTGACGATGCAAAATGATAGGTCATAGAAATCGAGTTCATTCAGATGTCTACTGACTGGTTACACCGAACGGTTCTCATATCTGCTTCCTAGATGCTGGTCTATGTGCTCAATGCTTCGCCAAAAACGTCATTGTGGCCGTCACCATGGCATCCACGCCGACCTGGAGCGTTGGCTGCATGGCGGGGGCAAAGAAAGCGGAATGGTTGATGGGAATTTCCTCTGCGATCTTGCCCCTCCTCTCAGCGTCGTCGTAAACATCTGGGTCAGTGCCACCAAAAAGCCAGAAGACACTGGGTTTGTTTATGGCTGTTGCGAGTTCTCCAAAATCCTCGCTCCCCATTACCGGGTCACGGTCTCCGTCGAACGAGTCCCCAAACACCTTTCCAAACGACTTGCTCAGCGTCTGCGTCGTCTCCACATCATTGACCGTCGCCGTGCCAGAGCCCGTAATCTCAATAAGCGGCTCCTTCGTCGCCCCACTAGCTTTGGCCTCCGCCAGCACGATCCTCCGAATCGCCCCCAAGACCTTCTCCTTGACCTCCTTCTCGTACGTCCGCACGTTGACGCGTATGAACGCCTCGCCCTCGATGATGTTCTCCGCCTCGCCGCCGTGAATCGCGCTGACCGTCACCACCGCCGTGTCCAGCGGCGCAACCTCCCGGCTCACAATCGTCTGCAGCCTGAGCACCGCCGCCGCCGCCATGACGATCGGATCGATGCTGTTCTGCGGCTGGCTCGCGTGCGCTCCGCGTCCGTAGAACGTGATCTTCATGCTGTCCGACGCCGCCATCACGGGGCCGCCGCGCACGCCAACGTAGCCCGCCCGGTCCGGGAACACGTGCTGCCCGAGGACAATGTCCGGGACGGGGACCAGCTCGTACAGCCCGCCGCGGACCATGGATTTCGCGCCGTCGAGCCGCTCCTCGGCGGGCTGGAAGACGAAGACGACGGTCCCGGACCATGAGCCCTTGGTCTTGATTAGCGTTTCGGCCGCCGCGAGGAGGCTGGTCATGTGTACGTCGTGGCCGCACGCGTGCATGACCGGCTTCTCCTTGCCGTCCAGGGAATCGACCTGTCGGACTCGACTCGCGTAGGAGAGGCCGGTTTGCTCTTTTACGGGGAGGGCGTCCGTGTCCGAACGCAGGAGGAGCGTTTTGCCGGGGCCGTTCTTGAGGACGGCGGCCAGGCCGTGGCCGCCGATGTTGGTGTGAATCTCCTTGATGCCGATGTGGGAGAGGTGCTCGGCGATGCGGCTGGCGGTGGAGGATTCCTGTCCGGACAGCTCGGGGTGGGAGTGTAGCGTTTTGCGAATGGATTCATAGGGACCCAGCGGAATGCGATTATTGACGATGAAACTGCGGAGGTTGGTAGATGCTGATTGTGCGGAGGATTGAGCTGCGGGCTGGTCTTGAGGATATGCTTGCGGCCCGCGCTGTGCGAGCTGATGTATATAGCCAGGGACGCGCATTGCGAGTAGGTTTCGAGTTATGGATAGGTAGGTTTCGTGTTATGCACGATATGATAAAGAAAGAGTAAGGATAAAGATCTTTCAGTGGCGTATGATCGAATCGGCACTTCAGATACAATGCAAAATGCAATGAAATACGGAAGGCAAACCGATTGAGAGGCGGCAAGGAAGAAGACTTTACAAGTCCAAATTGTTTGGACCTGGTTTGTTGATTATATGTGATCCACACGGAATATAGCAGGATGCGGCTCTCCTGATAGGCAGGTCGTTCCGGTGTTGATTGCTGATTGCCCGTGAGCCGTTAGGTTGAGGTCCCCGAGCTTCTACTTTCGGCGAGCTTGCCGCCATCCCCGCCCGGATTCGCGGGGCATCGGGGCGGCGAGGCACGCTGGCACTTGGTTCTTCCAAGGGCCGTTTGCGTACCTAATTCGCCTGGATGGCAGAATAGGTGTGTGGGAGATTATAGAAAGACAGCTTCCTTGACGTTCACCTTGGCGATCTCGCGACAGCACTGCACACCTGGTTTAAAGTATATATGAAGGCACTACGATATATGTCCTTGAGACTCGGTCACAGCTCGTCAATTCACGTTTGAAGCGCGTTGAGTAATTTCTCGAGTCATGGAAAAAGCGCTAGAATGCGAATATAGAGCCATGGCGCCCTTATTGCATTGATACCGCATATCGAACGTTTTGAGCCTCACCCGTGAGGGTATACGCTATATATTGACTCCTGTCCATGACCTCTCTCCACGTTTCATCAAGTTTGTCTGAAGTTGGGACCGGTGTCGAACAGACCTAATCCTGTCCAGACCAGTGAGTGGTTCGCCGTGGCACGAGACTTCATGGTGACAATTTTTCCGTGCAGCTGGCAAACCACCACTGTTAGCGCCATCAAGTGAGCCATACAAAAGAGCAGCAGTCCTGACCAAAGTGGCCTCAAATACGCCTCAACCAGGTCACACCGCGCTCCATACCCCTGTGTCAATTATAGCCTTCCACACGGCCAAGCTTTTCTTGAAGTGTTCTGCGCAGTCCAAGGCTCATTTGTGTGGTGGATATCTCCAAAGGATCTAATTCTGAACGCAGAACCATCACCTTCTTGGTCTAATTAGAGTGCTTCCGGAATTCGACGTTGCCACTTTTGTGCCTCAATTATTGATCCCTCCATCCGATGACTGTCCTTTGTCCGAGGTCACCTCATGGCAGTCCTGAGTTGGTCGGTCGAACCCGAGTTAGCGCCCAGAGCCTGCTTGGTGCAATCTCAGTTGTGCAGGCAGGTCTCGTCCATGCATGCGTGCGGCACGAGCGTGGCATCGCTCCTTCAACAAGTGTACATGTACTCTTGCATACTCGCCAAGTGAATTCAAAAACTGGCTGCAGGCATTTCACTCCCCTCGCATGATCAATTTTGACACCGCCATGCGCAGTGCTGATGGCCAATGGCCCAAAGGAAAGATTCGCCCACGTTGCTCCAGATGATGGTCTGCAGTCATTCTCGATTACAGTCGGGTCGCATTATGATGCTGAAGGTGACTTTGCCAAGACGGTGGCACGGGCGACAATAATCCTAACCGCACAACAGACCAGGTCTGTCATGGGCATAAGACCTCTATCGCGCAGCAGAGATTACAGTACTCATGCTGAGAGTCAGAACCATGAATCTTGTTCGTGGTGGCGGAGTCAGCTCAGCTAGGCAGGCTAAGCCTCTCGTCGGATCGGATGAACAACGAGCCGGCACGTGCCACATCCTCATCTTCCCCTTGAGGATCAACATGCAACACTTTCAACAGTCCTCGTTGCAACCGCGTCGCACGACCCCGGCCTCTAAAACCACTCTCTCACGCCGGCTATCCCTTGTTTCAGGCTCGTCTCCGGCGCCTACCTGTCAACCGCCCTATGACAGCGTGCTTCTTCGCTCGGGCAATGCGCTTGTGTGCACCCGACTGGCGCCACGGCCTTGGCTGGCACTGTTGCAACTGTTGTCTTCGACCTCGCGAGTCGAATCTGCAATGATCTCCTCAATGGCAATCTCCCTGATGCTCTACATTTAGTCGTGAGCCATGATACATGGCAAAGCGAACCGTCGGAACAGCGCGTGCGGCGTCGAAGTCCTGGCGCGATGTTTGCAGCCTCGTCTGCTAGAGGTAGGTTATAAAAGACCTTCCCGTGTCTCCTCGGATTTGTCCCTGAGCTCGTTATTCTCCGCAAAAGCTACAGGCAAAAGGCAAGACCTTTGTTCACTCATTTTTTTGTTTTTTTTTTCTCACGTTCTTTTCAACTAGCACTGTGTGCTGTTTTTTGCTCGACTTCAATCACTTTTCACTCCTTTTATTTGATTGTTTCAAAATGGGTTTCTCCACCAGAAACATCATGACCGGCGTAGCTGCCGGTCTCCTCGCAACCCGCGGTGTCCGTGCCGACGACTGCGACTTGAACGCCGGTCCCTTCCAGGAGGTATCGTCATTCGGAAAGCAGGGCTACAACCCGTCCACCCCATTCTGCCACACCAAGTGGACGAACGGCTTGATCGTAACTGGTCTTGAGGTCTGGGGCACCAACTACCATGTCTCTGGTGTCCGCTTCACCTACTCGGACAGCAGCATCGGACCCGTTCAGGGCGCAACCAACTACGGCAACAACAAGCAGGAGGACAACCAGCAGGGTGGTGACAAGAAGCACGCTTTCATCACCTGGACGGAGAAGGATCAAGTCACCAACTTCAAGGCTGCCACCAGCAAGGATGGCAAGGCTCTTGGTCTCATCCACATCGAGGTTGCCGGCAAGACACTCACTGTTGGTCAGGACAATGTCGGTGACGGACAGGAAGTCAACGTCGGTTCTGGTGTCCTTCTTGGAGCATCTGGCGAGACCAATGCCTTTCCCAGCTTCTGGACTCCTCTCTTTCTTGCCGTTGCCGACGACAATGCCGAGATTACCGACATGAAGTTCGACAAGAACCTTGACGATGTTAACAAGCAGAAGGATGGCATCGACTCCATTATCCTGTCCGAGGTCTACCTCAAGAACAACAACCAGGCTTCGTCCAACAGCTCTGACCACAGCCAGGATCAGGCCTATTCCTTCACCGGTTCCCAGGCTTTGACCACATCTACGTCCATCACCACCACCTCCACCAACACCTTCGGTCTGTCCGTTGCCCTCCAGGTCGGCGGAAAGGTCGGCCTCCCGCTCGTTGCCGAGGGCTCCGTCAGTCTGACCACGACTGCTTCGTACTCGTACAGCAACGCCGTCTCCAAGGACACCACCACATCCAAGACCACAACCTACGGCTGGAACCAGGGCAACTCCGCCTCCGGTGACTTGATCAAGCCCGGCCACGCCAAGCACTGCAAGGCTAGCATCGTCTCCGGCCACTACAACGGCGGCTACACCTCGACCGTCTCCATGACTGTCAAGGGCAAGCCCTTCACCTTCCAGCAGAGGGGCAAGTTCGATTCCATGTCTTACTCCCAGGTCATCCAGGGCTGCGAGGATCTCTTGATCAAGGATATCCCCGGTGGCGCCAACGTCACTGACGCCAGCTCGACCACTAAGCAAGGCAAGCGCGCCGTGGCCCTCCAGGCATAGATACCCTCTGAGCAGATAGGCAAGGTGCTGCAGTCACCTGAACGTGCGGTGAAAACGACACATCCTCGAATGATCGAAGGAGTGAAACATGACACATAGTGATCGAATGGCAATATTTTACTTTTGCGAAATTTTGAGTATCCTTGTCGCTTTCTTTAGTTCAACAGCAAACTCTGTTGGAAGTGCAAACTGGTGACCAAAGAGGCCCACAATTCAGATGTCCCATCACGAGGTGCTCCTTGTGTGCTCCTACGTTGTCCAAAGCGGGCTGACACAAGTCATTGCGCATGTCCTTTGCTACATCCTGTGAAAGTAACTGTTGCAGGTAGCACTCTAGGTATATGAGTTGATAGTGGTAAAGCTATACCTCGAAACAGTAGCAGTAGTCGAGGTATAGCTACGCTTCGTGGTGTTGCTTATGTAATCAGCTGCGGAGAGTCCTCTTATCTGATGTGGCACGTGTGTGAGTAGGGAAACATCGACCTTGTCCCTGTCATCCTGACAAGACTGGTGAAGTGTGTAACAAGCCCTGATGCACGACAGGTAATGTCAATGGGTAGTCCGCACTGATCCTGACATTGTTGGGGCACATGGGTCACAAGGTGTCCTTTCACAACGGAAGCCTCCAGATCGCGACGAAAGTCCTCACTAACACACCACCTTTTGTCGTCCACACGGCATGCCTACGCACGTCAGAACGCCGCAAAAGTTCATGTGCTGGGCATCGACCTATTGAGCATTAAGTGAATCATGCTTACCAGAAGGCCGGGGCCGACATGAGTATTTGTGCCAATCTCCAAGCCGCGAGGACCGCTCTCGATCTTTTGGTGCGCTCGACTCCGCCGCCGTTCTGCACACCTTAAGGTTCTTGCAGCTTACTAGCCTTATGCAGGCCGTGTTTGATGATCACCCGTCTTCGCATACCATAGCAAGGCTCGTCAGCCCAGGTGCTTATCGACAATTGTCTAGTGGCACAATATGCCAATTTTACCGGCATCTAGTCCCGTTGGTGTGGGGGAGGCCTGGCAGGGATTCGAAGCAAGAGAAGACCCCAACACACGCGGTGAGCCCCTCTTCGCGCAGTTGATGCTCTTACACTTTCCTTGCCATATCAGGTTTGTTTTGCACCCCATTTCTTCCGCCCCCATGGTGTCTTCGAATGCGAATTCATTCAGATTTACCGAGACTTAAGACTGAGTCCTTCTTGACGCCTGCTGTATACGACAAAACATCTTTGGCAAATACAAGATGGACGAGTCAAAGTCCCTCGCCTTTTTGGAGGTTACTCCTGAGACTTCTGATCGCCCCCTCGACAACAGTCCGCCTGAGGCCACCTATTCGTCGAGTCACGATGGCCGTGACATGAAGAGGATGGGACACAAGCAAGAACTCGTCCGCTACTTTGGTTTGTGGAAGAGCACGGCTTTCGGCTGCGTAGCCATGCTCTCCTGGGAGTATGTCGCTCTCAGTGTAAATCAGGGACTCGCGGGTGGAGGGCGTGCAGGCTTGATTTGGTCGTTCGTCTGGAGTTTCTTTGGCTTTCTACCAGTCTTTCTGTGCATGGCTGAAATGGCTAGTATGGCACCAATCAGCGGGTCTCAGTACCATTGGGTGTCAGAACTTGCTCCGGAGCGATGGCAGAAAATCCTCAGCTATTTGACCGGATGGATGAGCACGCTGGCGTGGCAAGCAGGAAACGCGCAGGGTTTCATTCTTACGGCGCAGCTCATCCAAGCACTGATTCTCATCCGCGACGAGACTTACTCTATGGATGCCTGGCATGGGACCTTGCTCACCGTTGGTATCTCGCTTACCTCATTTTGCGTCAACTTCTGGTGCACCAAATGGTTGCCGCAAGTCCAGAATGTAGTGTTCTTCGCCCACACGAGCCTGTTCATCATACTTCTGGTTGTTATTGGCACCCTTGCGCCCAAGGCTTCTAGTGAGCAAGTGTGGACCGACTTCCAAGGCTCAGCAGGCTGGGAACCAGCTGCACTTGGTGTGCTTGCGGGTCAGCTCTCAGGCTTGAATGGCTTTTCCGGTGCAGACTGCTCCGGCCATATCGCAGAAGAGATCCAAGACGCAAGCCTCAACGTTCCACGGGCCATTGTCGCCTCTTACTTTGCGGGAGCGATATTTTCGATTCCCACGATCATCGCCCTTCTATACGCGCTGCCGGATTTGGAGCTTGCTCTGGCTGATACCACCACGTACCCGCTGCTATATGTCTTACGACAGTGCATGAACAGCGAGTGCCTGGTGGCATTCCTGGCTTGCCTTCTCGTCGTCATATTTGCCGGAAATGTGAACTATCTACTCGCGGTCAGTCGCGACCTTTGGGCCTTCGCTCGTGACAATGGCACACCTTTTGCGGGGACCCTAGCACGAGTCAACGGTCGGAATATCCCAGCAAATGCGCTCGCTGCATCTTGTCTGATCGCCTCCGTGATGAGTGTGCTGTATATCGGAAGCTCGGTCGCGTACTATGCGATCATCAGCCTCTTTCTGGTGGCGATCCTGCAATGCTATCTCCTGTCGCTGATCTGTCTTCTGTGGAGGAGAATATACCATCCCGAGACCTTGCCTCCCCGACACTGGTCACTGGGAAGGTTTGGTACGCCTTGTAACGTCTTGGCGGTTCTGTGGTCGGTTTGGGCATTCTTTTGGGCATTCTGGCCGCAAGCAGCAGCTATCGATACCAGTACCTTCAATTGGTCGTCGGTGATGTTTGTTGGCGTCGCGGCGGTCAGTGGAATTCTTTATCTACGACTGCGTCATGTCTACACAGGACCTGTCGCTCTGGTGGCTGGCAGGAAAGGGAACCCAGAGATCGAGCCAGACAGCTTCGATTGATGGAAACGTCTGTCCACCGGATAGCCGAGGTCTTGTCGTCCATGTACCTCGACTCAGAAGAGGCATCAAGTTCTGTGACGAATGCGCAAGTCAATTGTGGGGCCAATGTTGACATCTGATGCCATGGATCGTTCGTCCGGCGACTGACCAAGACTCTGATGTAGGACCTACCATGGTTGAGACCGTGTGCCATGGTTTCAGCATCATTACAATTTTCAGAGAGCGGTACACGCACAGCCCAAGCTCATACTTGCATGCGGACGATCCGATCCTGCGTTCGATAGGGCTTCGCTCCATTTTGCACTTAGCCTTTCCAGTGGTCAGGGGATAGCAGCGTGCAGTCACCAAGCTCAGGCCCCTCGCTAAAAGTTTTTCGCCTCATCTATGACCTTGACCTTCTCCTCTGTCAAACATCCAAACATCGCCTGGTTCGGCGATACCTACCTAGTAACCATGCAGTGGCTTGCGTTTCTACTCCCTGCGCTCGCAAATGCGGCTGCCCTCGCAGTAAGGAATGGCCAGACCTGTGCACGGCCAGAAGACTCTTGCTGTCTGGTGTTGGAGCCCTTTCAAGGCACACAGCAATCGAACTGCACAGGCAAACTGGATCGACCAGCAGGGACGGTGTCAAAAGACCAAGCGGGCTGGGAGTGAGTTGACCCTGACCGCCCATGATCCCGCTCCGCTTGGAACAGCAGATACTGACTGGGTAACGCAGAGGATACATTGTGAGAGTCGACATCTACTGGAAAATGCGCAATGAAGAATGGCATCTGACTGCCGAGGAGATACACCCAACCACTCCGATGGTGAGTTTCTCCGAATTTGGCGTCCCGGCTCCCCCGGCACGAAATGGTTTGGCTGACATGAGATGATTCTACGCCGTACAGATCGAAGTGTGGACTCCTTCTGTAACGCGACAATACGAGATTTGGGAGCTCATCACGAGCGGGTATCACGAGAGCTTCGTCTGCTTCAAGGCGGAAGGTCTCAGCGGCGCACTCGAGCTCCACATTGGAGAAAACTTCATCAACACGCGAAAGCAGATCTGGCCATACTATTGGTGGGAGGAGGTTTATTATGACGCCAAAGATGGGTTCGACAACCTCTGGCTCAGGTAGGGCTTACCCCGTCTCCGCAGGTGTATGGAAAGTGACTAAGCTGACTCTCTGCTCTTTCCCAAAGATATCAGGGCGACTTCAAGAACGTTCCCAGGGATTGTGAGATCATCAAGGATCAATGGGCCCGCAGTGCAAGTTGCACCTTCATCATGGACAAGGATCCGAACATCGGATGGGAGAAGGAGGACTACTCGGATACAGCCGGCGAATGTCCTGTGCCGGATATGGATCCGGTCGCGCTCAAGGACTGCGACTTCTGGTTCCAGCCAATTTGCGATCAGTCTGGGTGGTAGTCAGGCAATGTATCCTGATAAATAGATAGGTATCCAGACTCAATCTTGCACCACGGTATATTTGGTGCATGAATTGATGGCTTTTGTGCCCCAAAATGCAGCTCACGCGCGCCCTCAATGTCTTGACACATGTGTGGGCAGGCCGTACCATGTAGACCCTAATCGCATCATGCGCACGAAAATATGAATGAAGCAGCCACGGTATGTCATCCAAAAGAACCGATGGTTTATCAAAGCGAACCGTCCTCTGCACTCTCCAAAGCCTCAACCCAAGGACTCATCCCGTGGTAAATTGCTCTTTTCACAAAACACGTTGAAAGGTCCCAGAGACTTGTACAACCACGGTGTCAAAGCCCTCAAGACAAATTTCAAACACTTCACGTACGAGCACTTTCTGCAATTAGACACCCTGCCACAACCTGCCACTACTCAGCACAGTCAAAATTCACCACCATGAAGGTCTCCTCGGTCATCACACTCCTCCCCATCTTCTGGATAACATCCACAGCACAGGACATCATCGGTCCGGGAGGAGTAATCGCGTGCCAAAAGCCCGAGGATGCTTGCTGCAGATACTACGACGGTTGCGCCTGGCAGGTGCTCGACAGACCTCCCGGGACAGAGAACAGCCACGACACGGCCAAGCAGACGTGAGTCGTCACCCACCCGCACGAAAAGAAACCAGCAGGATGCGCAGCTGTCGTTTGTTTCGAGAGAAAAAAAAGAAAAGAAAAAAAAAAGGTGCAGACCGCTGACAATTTTTTCCCGTTCGTTTTTTTGGGAATGAACAGTATTCCCTTCGAAATCAAGTTCACGCTCGAAAATAATGAAGCCGTCGGCAACGAGTTGACCCAGATCAGAGTAAGTGTTTCCCAAGCCCAGCTTCCCAGCTCCATTCCAGACACGCCGTCGCCATTACTTCTCGGAAGAGACCGTCTCCTCTGGTGAAACGAGAGCCACTGACAACGCCGTTCCTAGATGGAGGTGAAAAAGGTCAAGAGAGAAAACTCGCAGATCGGCGCCAACTGGAAAACCTTCATCCCCTTCTGCGGACCCCGCGAGTCCGAACTCGAATCCGAATCGCGGCCGTCTTACTGCAACGACTGGTTCTACTGCGTCGACACCGAGATCATCCCGGGTCCGATCGAGATTCATTTCGGAAACTTCGTTCACGGCCGCACGGCCGAGACCGGCGCCATTTGGGAAAATCTTCGAATCCGGTAAGTTCTTTCGTCCCGGTCCTACTTTCCTGGCAAAAAAAAAGATCCAAGAAAAGCAGGCCAAAAAAAAAAAGGAAAAAAAAAGAAAAACGGGGGGGGGGGGAGGTTCCCGATCCAGATCTCGACAATGTGGGCGTGGTATGCTGATAATTTCTTGCGAAAATAACAGGTACCAAGGCCAGCTCATCAACGTTGCCACGGACTATGCGTGCAAAAAGGAGAACGATTTCATGAATTTGCACTGGAAGACGGCCAGGTGCCATTTGTGGGGCGGGTGGGAGTCGCAGACGAATTGGACCGACTTGGTCGATGTGAAGGATCCGGCGGAGTGTGTGTTCGAGGATCCGACGGATAACTTGAAATGAGATTGATTGGCAGATGTGAATGGACGGAGCGTGACTGAAACGGAGAGATCCTGTTACACTTCGCGCGCAAGGGCAACTCACCGCAATACGTGCGCAGTTGCGAGGTGCCGAAGAGCATGGGAAACGTTACATTCTGAAGCCAGGAACAGGGCATGAACATCGCAAGCGCGAGATCCGCAATTGACATGCAATACCCATATCATAGCTATGTACAAGGGAACCCGATCGTGCAGTGTGCAATACATCTTAGTCGTGGGTAACGTATTTCTTCAACGGTGAACTCGACGCCTCAAGCGCCAGGACAAACGCGCGAGCAACAACATTCGCACCAGCCGGGCTGGTGTGAGTGTGATCGTTCGGGTAGTAGCCGTCCACCGTAGTGGCGCCCGCGTTCTTGAAGAGATCCGCAGTGTACAAGCTGTGGTCGACGAAAGTGGCGCCTGCTGCGGTGGCAGCGGCTTTGGCGTAGCCGACGAAGCGGTTCGCGGAATATGCGAAGGTGCCGGTCTCCCAGGGGTTGCTGGATTGAAGGTAAGTGGATGCGCTTGGGACGGAAAGATAAGACTTACTCTGGTGTTGCGGAGGCGATGATCACGGTTGCGCCCTTTGACTGCATGAGCTTTGCAACGTTGTAGAGGTAGGTGTAGTATGTGAGCACGGTCTCCGTGGTGCCGCTAGGGGCTGTTAGCTCGCTGTATCCTGTGCATTCTCAGTGTCATGACCATGTTACTCACTTGTATGTGCTCGTGCAGGTCGTAGCGTAGTTGCTGTTCACCACGCCGCAGTCGGTCCTTCCGTTGTCGGTTGGAGTCAAAGATCCGCCATCGTTGTGCCCGAACTCGATGACAACATAGTCACCACTCTTGACCGAGCTTGCCAGCGACGTGAAGCGACCTTCGCGAGTGTAGCTGCGTGCAGAGCGGCCTCCAACTGCATCGTTGACGGTAGTCAAGCTGATGTAATTTGGCAGATAGGCTCCCCAGCCGGCGGTATCACCATCATTCGCACCGGTAGCTGCCATCGTACTGTCACCAGCAAGGTAGACAGTAGCTGCAGCATGGCTGAGGCCGAGTGCCAATGCATGGGCGATGAATGCCCTGAAAGAAAACATTGTAAAAAGAGCTGAGGTCAGTCACGACACAGAATTGCAGAAAGATAACAGGAGAGGCAAACACAGAGACAACGTTGCCTCCATATAAACATTTTGAGTTAATCACGAAACAAGCAATGGCATCACATTTCGGCTGTGCCCAGATTGTGGAGGAAGCTAGGCTTTGACCAGACAACAACGTGGATCACACGTCGAAGCCATGTCAGACGAGACCAAAATTTGTGGGAATTTGAGGACACAGCCTCGCTTGCAGGGATGGTAGTGACGATTTGCAACAGAAAGCGTGGGGAAGATCTGGGATTAGCTTCTCGATCCACGCGGCGTGGGTCTTCGCGAGAATAGCTTAATGGCACACTACATGACCAGATACAGCCTGAAGTCATCGTGAACCTCTTCTCCGCCGAGAACAATAGCCCGGAGCTTACGTCAGCGCTTTTGCGGTGGTTTTTTGTGTTTCGTCGCGACGGGCTTCGCTTGTGGGCGAGGTGGACTGGGGTCGGCCGAAACGAGCCGCGCGACGTCGAAACTTGATGTGAAACAATGGTGCTGAAGAGGATTTGCCAGCTCAGTTCAGGGCTGGCAGCTGCTGTTCGCTAAGCCAGCGACTGCAGAGTGTAGGTATCGCAATATACAGGGATCCGAGCGCGCACCCGGATCCCTGTAGAAAACGATAGGTAGGTTTTGAGCGGTGCTGCACCATCATCCGAACGTTGAGGTACAATTGGGGGCGCGAGTGTCGTGTCACGTGCACCTTGTACCCGAGGAGATGATTGTTCATGTAATTAAAAACGGTTATTGTAGTTATGGCAGTTCAAAGCTATGTACAGAATTCTCAGCAGCTACAATCAGACAGTCGTTTCTCGACAACAATGCCTCATCAACATGCCTTCGTATCATTTCGTTTGCGTCCCAAATCGTACCACATCAATCAGCGCTGAACGCTCTGTCCCAGCCACGTCCTCCACAAACTCCTCAATGCACAGCTGTCCGAGTTTAGGTGCTTAGCTACGCGCCAGCGGACAGCCGAGATTGGCGAAAGTGGGATTCAACTTGCTTGCAGCAAATGAAATAGCCTGGAGAGTTGGGTTCAAGATACCATTCAAACTCGAGGGGACACATTCCGTCGCCAACATGTACAGCAGACAGGTGATTGACGTCGCGTTCGGAGCACCAAGTTGACCGTTATTGATGGGACCATAATTGATAAAGTTGAACTGTCCATTGGCGGTGTTGCCGCCAAAAGGCACGGGGTACAAGCCGTACATTGCAAGAATCTGGCCGCCGACCTTCTGGATGGTGTAGGGGTCGACGCGGTTGGTCCAGTTCTCGGGGATCTTCTCCTGGCCGGTGAAGCTGTATGTGCCATCGGAGTTCTTCTTGGCACCGAAGAAGGAACTGATAGTCGCATAGTCGGGCTTGTAGTCTGGTCCACTGGGCATGAGTTCGTAGAGGAAGGAGGCGGCACCAAAGAGGAGAAGGGAGAAGGGACCAAAGTAGAAGTTGGGGTTCTCGGCCACACTCTGGTGCCAGCGCTGGTAGCGGTAGAGTGCGAGGTTGTCGAGGTCGTGGTTACCACCAGTAGTCTCGGTCATCATACCGAAAAGGGTACCGTTGAAGTTGAAGTTGTCACCGCCGTGAGTGAAGTAGTCGTTACGTGTGAGCGAGGTATCGGCCTCGAACTTGTTGTGACCTGCAAGACCGGGCTCGGAGCCAGTAAGGACAGGGCTGAAAGAAGTTCTTGTCGTTGCATCGCAGCCGAGCGAGAGCTTTTCAGTGACGATGTCCCCGTCCGTTGTCGTCAGACCTAGGACAGCAAGCAGTAATGCCAAATCATAACCGACATTATAGACATTCTGCTGAGCATCGACCAGCTCATTGAAGGTGACGATACCGTCCCGAGCGAGGAAACCGTGGTTGGCCATAGCGTTGAGACCTGGGCATGGTCCACGGATGTCCTTAGTGTAATCGGGAGCAATGAATTGATGGTCAGGGTCGTTGGGATCCGGCACGAGGAAGCCTCCCTTGCCATTACCGGGCAGGCCGTTCTTTGCATTGTTGTAAGGAAACTTGTCGTTCACAGGCACGGCAGGAACGTGGTTCGGGTTGAAGGGACAATTGTTGGCACCACCAGGAAGGTTTGGGTCCGATTGCTGACGGCGAAGAAGATCGTTGTTGACACCTTCCATGCGGGCTACAAAGGGGAACGCCATGGCGACATTGGCACCGGCCAAGACAGCAACGGTAGCTGACTTCATTTCAGCTGCGAGACTCCGTTGGAGAATGAGAAATGTAGCAGTGCAGGGTTGAGATCGTCCTCAGGTGCTTCTCTGGAAGCAAAGAGATTGAAGAGCAGAGAGAAGGACTAGACTGGAAAGATGGAGATATAAAAAAGCACACTCAGAATATGGGGAGATCGTCTGAGAGTCAGATCCACCGAATTCAAATCTGTCGTGAACACCCTCCAGGCTTCATCCGCCTCGTTCTCCACCTCCCGTCGCCCCGGCTTCTTTCGTTGTCAGCCACGCTTTTGAGCCAAATCGCATGCACCATGGATTCATCTGAATTGCTGTCCATCTGTCGATCCCCAGGCCAGCCACATGATGCGTGAGAGTAAGGTAGGCCAATATCGAAAGGGCAGGCGACGGGAGGTGACGAAGTTAGCCACCCTTCTGATCAGGGCTTCGTCCCGAAGGCTATGGCAATCATGCCATTCCCAAGCCACGGAGGTAGCCCCTAAGTCTTGTTCCACAACGATGTACGAAGGTGGCGACATTGTAGCCAACCGCGTGGCCGTCGATAGTCATCTCGAACTGTCTGCGAGGAGCCGGCGGGCTTGAAGTGAAAACAAACCACGGGCGGCAGCGATTCATCTCCAGAAAATGGCATGTAGCGTGCTCTATCAAGATGTGTCTTGCCAAAGGAGGTAATTGATCGACAATGTTGTTGGCCACAATCGGTCAGCTTTCTGATGAAAGCATCCTCGGTACCCCTCGTTCATTCGAATTTCTGTGGGCGTTCCAGCCGCACACTCATTGGCTGACGAATGTGAAATGGAGGCCAACGTTTTGTGCTTTCTTTTTGGCAGTCAACCCTATGCTGCATTTGCCCTTCCAGACCGTTCGAGGTGTGATTCTTCGGGGCACGTTGTTGTCAGGACTCTCGACGTCGAAATAATGTTTCATGTATCAGAAGCCTACCGTGCAGCGGAAGCGCCCAGTTTGTCGAGGCGCGTCTCGACCTTCTCTTCAAAGAAAGCTTTGGGACGGCCGTTGCCACTCTTGTGGAAACGTGGATTGGTTCTGCAAGGCGAATCACAGGCCTTGCGGACCTGCTTGTCCGTGTGGTCTAGCAGATCATGGAGGCATCATGAGGCGGAACATGTTTAATTGCTGACTTGGATTCCGTTAGTTGTCTTTCCCCACAAAAACACTGTGGGCATCTACGATCTCACTGCCTACCGGGGCTTATTATTGGGTTTGAAGTCGTCCATCTTGATCATCTGGCTGTGAAAGCCTGCGTTCTTCTGCATAGGGTATTTGCGCTTACATTCCTGATCTCGATTGCTGTCCGCAGAGTAACGGCAATAGGCAGGCGTTCGTAGCGCGACACCGCACTGAGTTGTGTGCAACCATTTTCAGCCGTTCATAGATTTAGCAGAGCGGCAGACAATTTCCTCGAGCGCCACATGACGCTGCCCTTTTCAGTAACAGCCAGCGTCTGCCTCGCAGCGCCATGACGGCAACACCCCAGCTGACAAGCTTGATATTCGGGCCTTGATGCTGAACAGCATTATGATGTTCGCTGGTCAAAAGGGTGCTATACATATCGAGTTTTCAAGTTCTCAGCCTAAGGCGAACACAACAACGGCAGAATGATGCGGCCACTACCGCATACCACAAAACCCAATTCGAGTAATGGATTGAAAAATGGCTGTTTTAGACCTACCGTATGTCTTCCGTCGAACGTGGCTAGAATGAAGTAGCGCACGTATGGAAGCGAGAATAAGGTTTGGATGGGCAGCCGGTGAGATTTTAGAACAAGGAGAAGCCAGAACACAATTTCGGTCTCTCTAGCCATAACATTGAAGCCGCGAAGGAATCCTCCGGACCGGCCTCGCGTCGAACTGAACTCTTAAAGCTCTGTTGCAGAGTCTGCGGGGCCGTAGGCGGGGACCAGATCAAGGCTGCTGACTGAGATCGACACTGCTTGTTCAGCCGAGGTTTTGATAACAGGCTTGCTTGGTGCTACGTTGTTCGTTCCCAGGATATAGGCACGGAGATTTGGATGCGCGATTCGGATACAGGAGATGATATTTTTCAGAATTTGCCAATCCTGCTGTTCGAGGGTTGGTCAAGAGGTCTGCTGAATGAGTTGCTTTATGGCAACTTCGGAATAGCCGCGAGGTGTGGTTGTTCTAAAGAGTTGTCAAGCCTGCTTGTGACATGTAGCGCTGGGTTGTGTGGGGGCGAAGCCAAAGTGTATACAGGGTCGTGCGTCTGCCTGGATACTACTTGCGAAGTCGGTCGGTTGACAGGATCGGATGAAATCGAAGAATGAGCTGAGCTATTGCTGTGTATGTAATCGCATTAGTTGTTGATTGATACAAGCCTTAGGCGGTGAAAATCACCAGTGTTATTGTCAAAGGTAAAGGTATACTGCCACGGAGGACGGAGATCTTGATTGGGAATCCCTGCAATATGCTGCATCGCCCCTAACAAGAGACAGAACCCATAATTGAGCGAAGGAACTGGCGGCAAGAGCGACGACCAAGCCCGGAACACATCATGTGCCATCCAGTTGTTGGAAAAACTTCTCCGGGCTCAATCTTGAAGCTTGAGCTCTTCGGTGTCTTGCAACTTGCCCTTCTCGCCTCCGTACTCCTCAGGCACGGACTGACCGAGCTCGCCTGCCAAGTCTTTGCCATACGTGAGGACTGTAAACTTCTTGACCGTCTCCTTCGAGAGTACCATTTTCATAGCGCTAAACATCCAGCCCATGATAGTTGGCACGTTGACGAAGAATTTGCGGCTCAATGTTTCTGGATAATACTGCTTGAACGTTTCGATGGTCTTGCTGGCAGCCTTCTTTGCGTGCGGGTCTTGGCGAAGAAAGCTGACGCTCAGATAATCGTGTACCTGCATGCACTGATATGGATCTTGGCCCTCGCCGTAATTCGGAATGGGCTCAGTGGCGGAGGTAAGGTTTAGTTTGGCAAGCGAGAGCTCCATCAAGCCGACTCGCCATCTTAGAAAGCCTTCCAGGTCCTCGAACGTTGCCTTGTTATCTTTTACAGCACCGTAAATGTTGAAGCATACGACGTCGCTTTTGTTTGAGGAATCTGGAACGTTGTCGACGGTCGTGATGTAGCCCAGACCTCCGAATCGGGAGTTGCTGAACGTCTCTGTGGCCGACTTCAAAGCGTCAAAAGACTTGCGCCATTTCAGGGTCTCCAAGAGCTGGGTCGAAGCCAGCTGAACGTCGTTGGCATTTGCTCGCAGGAACTTCTGGAGGATCAGATTTCGATGGAAGACTGAAGAGCCGTTGAGGTGTATTCCGTAGACTTCGTCGTATTCCGCGTCCTTGGTCAGTTGTGGCGCTTTCTCAATCATTTGTGCTAGGGGTGAGCCATCTGCAATACTGGGCCAAGCAGGGGCCGTGGTCGTGGGCTTTTCAGGCTTGCTGGTCTCGACGGCAGTAGCTGGTGGTGCAGCTTCGGCTGTCTGAGCCGACTCGGTGGCCGCCATAGCAGCCTCTGCGGCCGGCGCTTCGGTTTTGGTGGGCTCTGACATGCTATTTGACGTTAGCAAGGGTTGAGCTATATAGACGTGGAGCCACGAGTTCTCGACAGAGCTCTGAGCTCACGTATGTGAGCTTAGCCCTCCGCCGTACAATCAGGTCCTCGTAGGACGTTGAACACCCCCATGGTCGATCGAGCTTGGAGCTCCAGTTCTACGAACATCGGACGGACATGGCTCACCTGGATGCAAGTCCCACAGTCGTGCGAGAGGCCGAACGTAGAAAGTGTGCCCTTTTGATTGCAACAATAGAGCTTGCCCGCCTTCGAAGCCAACCCGCCGGACAAGAGTGGTAGGGTAAGATTGATAAGATATCTAATCATCCGGAGGATCGGGTTGATCCGCTCCGTTCCATCCCGGGTCTTCAACTCACCTACATCAATGCTTGTTACTCATAACCGCGCCGCATATCGTCTCACCATCAAGCTGTCTTACAAATGTGCTTTCGCGATAGCGGGTCTACTTTTTCTTTCTTCCTTTCAGACACCATGTGAGTCGGCACCATGCTTGTCAGTGATACATTGCGGCTTCAGTGGTCTTTTGTAATACCAACACTGCGTCTCTTGGTGACACATTTCCAGAGTAGCAATTTGTCTTGTGCAAGCCTGACGGAGCGCTGGGGGCAAGGCTTGCAGTGGAAACCGGAAAGCTGAGCACTCGATGAACAGCGCATTTGTCTGACTAGCCACACGATGGAAGGGGCAAGCACTCACACGACATGTACGTCAGATCATTAAACTGAATTTCATTCGAACACTTTCTCAAAGTTGGAAGCATCGTTCCACACGCCAGCGGCGCTACACAGCTGACCACCTCAGCATAAAAAGCACATCTATCTTCATCCATCCCGATTCTATCGTCAAAATTCAGCTTCATGATCCTCCGGCGTACCCGATTAGCGTCTTGGAGGCTTTCCAGCGCTGGAAGACTCAAGCACGTTGGTGTCACGCAAGCGAAGGTGACGTGCCTCCTGTCCATCGCTGTCATTGCCTCCACCAGCTGGCATAGCCTCGTCGTATGAACTGTACTCTCGCGCCAAGAACCTGTAAGCATATCTATCGGTGAGAAACAACCAGATCTGTGCTGGAATCACAATGATCACAGCCTGTGACGAAGTTTTCCATTTCGCTCGGAAGTCGATGTCTTGCATGCCGGGCGGGATTTTCTGTAAAATCCATCTCTTGAAAACATCGACATCAGGAATCGTCTTTTCGTCAGTCACGGTGACCATAATCGAGACACGCAGTCTCTTCTGTGTTGTTACAATCTCGGGGAGCTGGAGAGGTTTGATGAGAGGCTGCAAGACGATGCTGGGTCTGTCCGGGTCCTTCGCAAGGCGGTGGATCGGCTGTGGATTCTTGAAACCTCGAATCCGTGCCTTGACGCACATGTCGCAGTACAGATCCGCAAATGTCTTACGAGCACCAAGAGTGTTGCCAAGCACACTGATGAGGTCTTGAGTGAAATTCTGCAGCGATGCTCCTGATGCCCTGCTCTCCCAGGAACATGCGGCAAGCAGCTCTATATTCTCTTCGATGTGAGCTGAGCCGGCGGCACAGCAATCGAAAATGGCCGCCATGTCGGTCGCCGGATGAACGCACGTGACAAACAACTGACTAAGAGCCGTGTAGTCGATATTGCGTACTGAGCCGTGATGTGCGTCGCTTGGCTTTGGGCTGATCTATGTTAGCAAAATAGACACGGAAAGATAGAGACAAGAGTCGGTTAGTACTGACAAGATTCGGAAGGAGCTGCCGTGTAGGGAACCGTGTCCTGAATAGTACAGGATAATCAAGGATCTGTTCCGCTCATCCTGACCGTTGTATGCGTCGGTCTGTAGGTGTAGCCATCGTAGGGCGTCGCTAAATGTGTGACTTTGGCTGGGTAACCCTTCCTTGAGACCGTACTGCTGGATCTCGAATCCGTACGTGGTTCTGAAAGTGTCCAATAGCTTGTTTCGTGATGTCTTGACATCAAGGTTCGGATCACCATGTTCCCAATTAAGAGTAAGTACCACGGCCTTGGTGTAGTATGCGGTGTCTGACGGGACCACGAGACAAGCTGCCCTCTTCAGATCCTGGAGCAAAGTGTCAAACTTCGGTAGCTGTTCCTCGTCGTCGAAGTGCTCTTCGTCACGTAGACGAGAGCGCTTTTTGGGCGGAGGAGATGTCATCTTTGAAATCTGTTGCGGGTAGATTGAGTAAGCAAGAACAAAGGCAAAGAAGTGCAGGGTCAGCAGTATTTAAGCAATTTTAGCTGCTATTGACGCGGACCACGGCCAGTCTCAACGGTCTGGGACTTTCTCAGTCTATTGAACGTGGTCTCGACAGGCATGAATACAGCTGCAGCCCATTAAGGCAATCACATCTATTCCCGTGGTTCATTGTTAGGAACCACCATTTTGCAATTATACTGAGATAATAGTTGCGACAGTGTTCGTGCTGCCCAAGTTCTGAAATTTGGACAGGCAAATCGCTCGCAAGCGCTAGGACAGGTCACGCTTCGTATTCTTCATTATTGACATTGTTGCTCTGAATATGCAGGGCGCTCAATTCCAGCGCGGTCGCCGCATTTCGGGTTTCGCAAACATTACGCTGAAAACGGCCGCGCGAGGTCTGAGCTCAGAACCTCCATTGAAGCACCGCTTGCGTCGATTCACCTTCACAAGTTGGCCCTCTCGAACCTCAACTGGCCTCGTCTTATTTTTCAACGTTGTCGCCTGGCCTTTCTTGCTCGAAACAGCCAACTGGGATCTTATTGCGATTACTGAGCCGCTTCTCCCTTCCAGCGCGTCACGCGTTGCGCTCCAGCTCGCCGAAGCCGCGCCAGAATCCATTGAACACCCCGAACTTAACTTCACACCAGGCGCCTACTGACTTTGCGCAACACCTCTGCTCGTCAGTCTTGAATAGCATACCGTCGACATGTCCGTCAACTACAATTCCAAGAAAAAGCCGGAGCTTGAGGCGCTATTGAAGGAGCGTAACTTGCCTCACTCGGGCAACAAGCCAGACCTTGTGGCTAGATTGCAGGAAGACGACGCAAAGAAGAGCGGCGCCAGCGAGGCCCCTCCTCCCACGACTAGTGCTGCCGAGGATCAGATCGACTGGGACGATGATGATACAAACCCGGCCGTTTCTAATCTAGCAGCAGCCGAAGTTGCGGAGACACCAGCCAGCAAGGCCGCACTGGAAGCGGGCGGAATTGGTCGCGTCGACAATCCGACAGCCGTTCCGAATCAAGTGGTTGATGAAGAGGAGCCGGCCAAGACCGAAAAACCCACTGTTGTGCTAGATAGCGCCGAGACAATCGCGCCGCCAGCTGCGGAAGAGAAGAGCGAAGAGGAGAAAAAGGAGGAAGCCGAGGCGAAGAAGAAGGCATACGAGGAGAAGTTCAAGGCGAACCTTGCGGCCAGCGAAGCCGAGGTAGAGGCGGAGAAGCGCAAAGCTCGCGCGGCAAGATTCCACAAACCAGAGGAAGCTGACGCGGAGGCTACAAAGCTGGAAGAGCGTGCTCAGAAATTTGGTACCACCATCGAGAAGAATGATTCACTCGCAAAGAAGCTTGACAGTGCTCTGCCTGAGCGTCCGGAGCGTCGCGACCGAAAGCGTGGACGAGATCGTGGGGATGTCGGACGCGGCGGCGTCAACAAACGAGTCGATAGCAGACGACGGGACAATCGCGACAATCGCCCTAGAGCGGAAAACTGCCCTAGAGGTCCTCCCAAGTCAGGACCAAGCGAGGCAGACCGTGCTGCTATGGAGAGGAGAGCTGCACGATTCGGGGGACCGCCCGCATAAGTCAGTTCCGTCGACGAGTATACCATCAGAGTAACGTCAATAGCTTCCGATCTTCCGGACAATCCCTTTTGTGTGAACACAGGACGCAATGAATTGGCTACACAAACGCGCGGTATCGGATCCGAGCAGTTTACCTCTTCAACGGACCGATCAGTTATTTCTGTTTCCTAATCGCGGCGACCTCTTTGCCATCAAGCTGTCGAAGGTCACCCAGAGTTGAGACTCGGAAGGGTTCGCTTCAACAAGCCGGTGCCATGCGGGCTTGGAAGCATCTCAGACCCTCGAAAAGGCTATTGCTAAGCTCGTGACCTTTCAACGACTCGCTGAGCCCCCCACGAATCTGGAAAGACAATGCCATTGACCATATTTTCCTCTTTCAGATCAGCAATTGTTTTCTGTGATCCGAGCATTTCAACATGCGGCCTGCAGCCTTCGTCTCATTTTCGCGTGGTTGGCAATCAGTCTGCGCGAGCTTGCCGTGCCTAGAATGCAAGCGTATCGTGCCCATCAAGCCTGGTCGGTCTTTCGGAGTCGCCATTCGGCCTTCTTGCGCTGCTGTACGAAGACGTCAATGGCCGCTTCTGGAGAGTCGACCATGTCGACCATTCGACTATTTCCGCTCCTGAGAAAGCCCTGCTTTTCAGCATCGTTCATCCACTGTGCAAAGCCATTCCAGGCACCATTGATGTTGCAAAGCACCATCTGTCCATTGTGAGCTTTGCGCTGGCGGTAATCCAGTACCTCCATGACTTCAGCTAAGCTGCCAAATCCTCCGGGTAGACAAACAAAGCCCGAACCTGGTCCGCCCTTCTTCACGAAATTTATCATTAGCGCTTTGCGCAGGGCCAATGTCGGCGCGACGATACCTTGTCCGTATAATGGGTCATCATCCAAGCTAACGAGGTCACTCCAACCAGGCGCAAGTTTTGATCCCGGTTGCTCATCGAAAGCTGGCCTTACATCATCAGATATACCAAACAACTTCTTGGTCGTGTTGGAAATGGCCACTGATTTGCCATCCTTGCCGGCCTTGCTCAACTCGACCGCCTCCTTGATCTTCTCAGTCGCGCTTGGCAGATCTCCCAGCTCAGTCATCTTGTTACCGCTTCGCCCACTCGTCTTATTCTTGATTGACGAGGACGCGCTATGCTCGCGTTCGGGGTCAAGGACGGACATTGCGGAAACGCCAATGACCGATTCTATGCCGCCCAATCGCACGCGCTCTCTGGCCAGGGCACCCATAAGGCCCTGCATCCCACCGCCGTAAACGAGGACGATATCATTTTCGTGCATGAGCTGAGCTAGATGGCGAGCAGCCTCAGGGACAGATGGGTCGATTCCATCCACAGTGGAACCGAAGACGCATACTCGGGTTTTGCTTGAAGTGGTAGCCATAGCGTGTGAGAGGCGTTTGCTATTGCGGATTGTCACGCGTCGAGTGTCGCGTGTCGCGTGTCAAGCTCTGACAAGTTTGTCCGGGGGCGGGAGTGGTAAGATAGATGAAATTGAATCAAAATACAATTAGCAAAACACCAGCGAACTCGGGCGAGACTGCATATTCCTTAGCACATACTCGATTTGCTCGAAATTCGGAAGGTGTCGGGATTTGAGAACAAACCGCAGGCATCGCATAAGGCTGCAGCCTGGGCTTTTAGCTAGCGCGAATTCTGCAATCCGAAACGAAGTCTTTGTGGTCATGGAGTTGCGTCGTAGGATCTTGGCACTGGCCTCGTTCATCCTGCGTGTCAATCTATCTGTCGATCAAAGTGCTGAGAAGGCGACATCAGTCCACGCAACTCTCGATATCAACGGAGGCGGCCGCATAGACGAAACGTTCTCAGCCGAAAGGCTCACTGATACGCTCAGCACTAGGAGTGGGGCAGATGCTTGAAACGCGTTCAGAACATCGGCATGTACGACCAATGATGGTTGGCACGAGCCGTCGCGCCGGTCATCGCAAAGGAGTGTAGGACATCGGGAAGCAGGAGGAAAGTTGGGGCTGAAGTTCCGGCCCGCCATGTGCTGTGAGGTCATTTCGCAGCCGCAAAGCCGCCCATTTCCACTCTGACTTGCATTGTTGTCGGATAAGCAGGGCCCGAGTAGACTCGAATCGAGACACCAATCCGTAGCGTGCCTCAACGCCTCGTGGCGTAGCTCGCCTGAGACTTGTAGCGTGCTGCTTCACGCTTTTGTCCCGCCAGTCATTGAACTTCCTCCACCTCACTGCTGCAACCATTGTCAAGTAAAGCACACCCTTTGTATTGTTCGCCAGTGCGTTGGATCAACCTACATGCCACCTGATTTCATTCTATGTATCATATCACTGAACGCCTCACAGCGGCCTGACATTCGAACGTCCTGCGCCGTTATTCCATCAACAAGGGCGTCGTGACTCCTACGCACCCATGTTGACAGTTACCTCGCCTGCGGCTCACTACCTATTTGATTTGCCAGCCACGCTTCGCTGTTGCCCATTTGAAGATATAGATTCTACTCGTTTGCCATACTGCTGTACCATCATCTCTCTCACCATCACCGACGCGATGGCGGCCACGACACTGCTGGAAAGTGTCCGCAACGCAGCCCACCAAATTCGACACCCGCACTCCGACAACCCCCCCAGACGGAAGCAGTCACGGCGCAAACGCACATGCTTTGGAATCCGATCATGACGATTTCGAGCATATCGATCACGAGCAAAGCCCTGAAGCTTTCGAACATAACAACAGTCACAATGATGCCAGAACAGGTCGCCGAGATTCGGACCGTTTCTACGAAGACAATTACAAATGTACAGACAAACCATCGCCTTCCAAGAACATTATACAAATAGTCGGCAAGAGAGGGCTCGGCAGATCCACCTCATTGAAGCTAGATGATTTCACCCTACTCAAAACGCTCGGAACCGGAAGTTTCGCCCGAGTGTGGCTCACCAGATTCAAGAAACCCGACAGCGATGCTCGCAAAGGGGTCTTCGCCCTGAAAGTTCTACGAAAAGCAGACGTCATTGCCCTTAAGCAGGTTGAGCACGTTCAGAATGAGAGAAGCGCCTTGGCAGCGGTTGCCGGTCATCCGTTCATAATCACGATGAATCTAACATTCAAAGATCGCAATGCTGTGTACATGTTGCTGGAATATTGCCCTGGTGGCGAGCTTTTCACGTATCTAAGGCGCGCGCACAGATTCGACGAACCGACGGCAAGATTCTATGCGGCTGAAATTGTTATCGTGTTTGAGTACTTGCACGACAAGGAGGACATGGTGTACCGCGACTTGAAACCCGAGAACATCCTTGTTGATGCCCGCGGACACTTGAAACTGGTCGACTTTGGCTTTGCGAAGAAAGTTGGAAAGCAGGAGACGTACACGCTGTGCGGCACACCGGAGTATCTGGCGCCAGAGGTGATCAAGAACAGCGGTAAGTACCCGACTGTGACTCAAGGAATTTTGAATAGCCTTCTGATCAATTACACAGGCCATGGTGTGGGAGTCGACTGGTGGGCGCTCGGCATCCTCATCTACGAGTTCCTCGTTGGCACACCACCATTCTGGGATCGCTCCCCAATGAAAATCTACGAAAAGATAGTCGAGAGCAAGCTGCGCTTCCCTTCCAATCCCCAAGTTTCCGAAGACTCCGAGGACATAATATCGAGCCTTTTACAGCCACAGGTCTCGCGCCGTCTCGGGTGCATTGCAGGAGGCTCACAAAAGGTCAAGGACCATCCTTGGTTCGCGTGTGTCGATTGGGACATGCTCTACTCCAGGAGAATGGACGGCCCAATCATTCCCAAGATAGCGAACGAGGAGGACACCGCGAATTTTGATAACTTCCCGGATGAGGATCCCAAGAACGTTCGTGAGTACATGCGAGACTGGCGAAAGCGGTGGGATTCGGCGTTCAAGGATTTCTAGACACGATGTCGAATTTCAAAGCGTGTCTTCCAGGTTGAAGGACGCTCGAACAGTGTACGAGAAGAAACGATTATGAAACGGATGTCGCACAACGCACGTACGCTTTAACGAAAGGCAGACCTAATGAAAGCATTCCTACTTTGCCAAACCTCGTCCTCCACAAAAATGAGCTCCTCATTAGATATCAACGTGTACAATAATGTCTAGACAAACCAACTTTACAGCAGCTGGCGGCTCGGCTTAATCCCCATCTACCAAGTCTCGCCCGACCTCTCCCGTCCCCGAATCATCTCATCATAATCCGGATCCAAAAGCGTCGAACTGACCTCCCAACTCCCCTTCGTCTGCGAGAATACACTCCAGAATTCCTCCGCCACCCGCGCCGCAGTAGTCAACTTCGATTTGTCGCTCACGACGCCACCGACAACCACGAGCGCACAATGCACGCCCTTGGGCCCAAACTCCTTGTACAGGCTGTGCACGAGACTGTACTGCGCGGCTTTCCCGGCCGAAAGGGAGAAGAGCTGTGGGAAGGGTTCCTTGTAGAGGAGGCCGCTGGTGACCAGGAACGCTGGTTTGAGGGATGGGGAAGTCGTGACCAGGTTCTGAAGCTTTGGGATGGACCAGGCTGCGACGGTGTAGAGGCCGCTGACGGCAACCTATCGCGTGGAATTCAAGTCAGCAAACGCCAACGCCGGTGGCTCCAACCGCAAGACATGAAGGCCACAGGCCCATCGCCTTACCCGCAGATCAGCCTCGAAATCCTCCACGTTCGTTTCGAAGAATTTGCCAGTGCCGACTCGCGCGGCATTGTACAAGACCGCTTGAAGCGGCGTCTTCTCCAAGAGTGGTTGCACTTGAGCCAAGGCTTTGTCGATGCTGGTCTTTTGCGACAAGTCGACTGTGATTGTGTGAACCTCTGTGCCCGACGCCGCAGACTTCACGAATGAAGCGTCCTCTTCCAGGCGCTCTGCATTTCGTGATAGGAGAATGATTTGTCGAAAACCGCGAGACGCAAATAACTTGGCGGCATTGCGGCCGATGCCAGGTCCTGAGCCGACGAGCAACAACGTCGCGGATTGAGATGACATGGTGCCAAAAAGGATGACATGACCCAAAGAGATTCTCTGAAAGTCGACATGTACAAAGGCGCCCCTCGAAAATGACGTAAGGTAACAACCACATGAACCTTAAAGCCTAAGGTGCCTTGCCTACCTACTTACCTACTTGAGTAAATGTGGATACGTTGAACTGCGGCGAGCTTGAAAGATCCAGGACATACGATGTCGCGTTCGTGCATGCGGAAGAGAGGAAAAGTGGAAGTGGCCTACTGGCCCAATTCAAGCCCGGATCAAAGAAGCTCAAACATGACCGACTGTGCACGGCCACTGTCCGGGTCCAAGTCAGCACCTTGAGCAGCAATAAGGCCAACTGTATTCCCGATCGAGTCTGACTGAGAAAGACACAACAACGAATTTGCACAGATCACCGTGCTATCATCAGCTGGACATGCGCCGGCTACGTTTCCCCTAATCCAAATATGCTGTCTCCCATGTCAATCTGCCAGAAGGCATGGATTTGTCGGATGGTCACACTCCAGACACTGGTTCAGCTCACGCATAGATCGCCAGGCACATGGGCACGCAAGTCAGACTGTGAGCTCCAGCTCCGCCACCATAGTTGATTGGTGTTGTCAATTTCTCGTATAAAAGTGAAGCAGAACAGAAATTGTCCGAGCTGTCGTCACTCAACCCTGACCCTGAGTGTTCATGATAAGCGCCACGATGAGACTATGGACTGTCAGCGCAGCTCGTTTCCAGGTGGTTTTGGCTTCCACTAACCCGTACAAACCCAAGACCTCTGCGAAAATGAGAATAAGAACCATGCCCACGAAAATCCGAGATTGCTGCATGTATGATCGGACGCCCTGTGCAATTAGATGAGACACGTCTCACAAAGACTGGAGACTTCTGTACCTGATCCCCAACAATCCCAATGGCATACCCTGCCGCCAAGCCTGTCAGACCGACAGACAAACCAGCCCCTAATCTCATGAATCCTCTGCGTTTGTCAGCAGCCAGGTCGTCCAACGTCGGAGGAGATCATACGTGAAGAGTGATGTGCTGCCTGTCGGAGGAGATTCGGTGTTTGATGCGATCAGAACGGAGATGACGAGGGCGTACACGGCGATGATACCGGCCATGACAACAGGAATCAAGCACTGAGGCCATGTGTGTTAGCTTCAAGTAGTCTTCCGGCTCTTATCCCAATTCTGCTCACTTTCATAATCAATTCAGGTCTGTAAGTGCCGACACCCGCGATCCCAATTCCTGCTTTAGCGGTTCCGTATGCTGCGCCGGCGCCTGTATCCCAGCGTTAGACTGTGCATCTCGTTTCGTCGAAGGTTTCGACTTACAGCCAAAGATCATCTTCACGTAGCTAGAGTCAGCAGGTCACGTCTTGTATGCAGTCTCATGAACCCAACATACCGCTGCAGCAACTCCAGCCTGCACATGTGTCAGCATATACGACAGAAAGGCTTGAGGCGCGATAACCTACCATGCTGAAGAAGGGCGCAAACGGGGGCGCTAGCTCACTTTCCGCCATCGTGAAGCTTCAGGCAATGCCTACTTGCAGCTTTGGAGAAGGAAAGACAAAGACAAGGGCAGCGAGTTCGGGCAAGGCAAAGAAGCGCCTGTGTTTTCCTCGAAGCGATCGGAACTGCACTTCTGCTGAATAGACGGTGCTCCTGTGCATGAATGGCTTGAGTGATGGAGCCTGTCACGAGCATCGACGAGGTTTGAGCCGCATCCACACGATTATGTCATCGAAGTCCACCTGAACGTAAGCAATGTCCCACCTGGAAGATCCCCTGACAGGTCTCGACCTTGGTGGGTTTCTCCACCTGGGACCGCGTCTGAAAAGCTCAACACAGGGGGCCGGCACAGCCACCTCTCCTTGCGCCCACCAACGGAGCGCAGTCCTTGCGGTTCGGCTGGCATGCGAATGGTCTTGCCTGACTTCTGCCAAGCTCTCCTCCTGCTCCATCATCCGCCCGCAGGTATTAACTTGCATATCCTGCATCTCAATCCAACCCCATCTCGCCTGCCCCCAGACCCGACAACGCGAAGGAGACCGAAGCACTCAGGCGCGGTACAGGCGAGAAGTGTACACCTTACTTTCCCTGCCGGCTTCCCACTCACCCGGCTTTCATGCGCCTTTGCGCGTGCAGCCGGCATGCAAGTCTCTTCACCTAGGGCATTCATCTTTGGCTCATAGTTACAAGGGCTGGCGTCGACCATTGGGGCTTGCATTTTACTGGTGTCGATGAGAGTTGTGTCCAAGTCCGGAACGAGAAGATTCAAGCTGCTTGGATCGGGGGGCTGCGAGGAACACATCGTGGAACAAGGTCAAAACGATCCTCATAAGAGACGGAGGCGGCACTTCAGCTGGAACATACGCTTGGAACCCCGGGACCCTCTCGTCTCTACTCGCCAACAATGACTGACTACGGTCCACCACCGGGCAGAGGGCCTCCTCGATCAGGAACATATGGCGGGCCTTCAAACCAACGCGAAGCAGCGTTTTCGGATATCTTTGGTGCTGCTCCGTCAGGCCGGGCCCAAACCATGACTGGAGGCGATCCGGCTTATATGGACCAGGCTCGCGCATCAACTATGAGTTCTCAGTCAGGTTATTATCCCCAACAACAACCGATGCAACAACGGCAGATGCCTATGCGCCCACAAGCAAATGGGTTCGGGCCAGGGCCTGCAAGAGACGGATACGCACCACCCAGACACATGCATGGTCCACCTCATCAGCAACCTCCATCGCAATATCTACCGCAGCCACTGAATGGACCTAGGCGCCCGTTCCCGCAGCCTCAGCGTGTCGATCCTCGGCAAGGACCCCCTCAGCAGTATGGTCGGGGCACACCTCTTCCAAACCGTGGACCAGGCCCGGGCCCCGGACCAGCATTAAATTCTGATCAATATCGGTCAAGATCTATGGCCGGGATGCCCCCGGCGGGGTATATGCCAGCTCCCAACAGCTACGCTCAGCAAGCGCCAGCAAATGCATTCCGGCAGCAGTCTTACCAACAACCACCCTCTCGTACCACTGCTCAGGGGCGGGTAGTGCCTGAAAGGATGGATGAGAGGACCATGTCCATGACCCACTACGCCGGCGAGCAGCGGGAACACTACAACCAGACTATGAGTGGTCGTGTGATACCAGCGCCAAACCGCCGCCGGGAATCTGAGATACCGGCTACCGAGGATCAGGGTGAGACTTTTAGTACGACGTCCACTCTTTACTCTCATCCTAGCCAGCGGTCGGCTAGTCAACCGGGCGTTGGTGGTCATAGAACGATGTCGATGGCCTCAACTGCTTCGCTTGCAATGACGGACAGAGCAAACTCGCTGGTTCATCGACCGTCCCTTACGAAGATGAACGGTGGCTCGTCCGGTGAGAAGCCAAACAAAAAGCTGCCGACCATCTATCCGGCACTACTTTCGCGTGTCGCCAATTCTCTCATGGATAGTATAGAGGCTAGGGAGCGACTGAAAAACGGTTTGGCATACCAAAATTCGTTCAGCGGCAAGGAAGCCGTTGACCTCATTTCATACATAATCAGGACAGCGGACCGCAATCTTGCGCTACTTTTAGGCAGAGCCTTGGACGCACAGAAGCTTTTCCACGACGTTACATACGAGCACCGTCTGAGAGATTCCTCATCGGAACTCTATCAGTTTGAAGAAACCCTGTCCGAAGACCCAACGAGCAAAGTCAACGGCGTATTTACGCTTCTCACCGAGTGTTATTCCCCTACTTGTACGCGAGACAATCTTTGCTATTCGATAGCTTGTCCACGACGCCTCGAGCAGCAGCAACGACTGAACCTCAAAATTCAACCAGGACTTGCGCGACAAGCATCGACCGAGAGCTTGAAAAATGAAGAGAGCGAGGAGCAAAAGCTTTGGATAAACACCGTCTCGCAGGAAGTCGCCGATAGTGTGGACGAAAAGGAACGGAAAAGACAAGAAGTCATCTCGGAGCTCATGTACACCGAACGAGATTTTGTCAAGGATCTTGAATATCTGCGCGACTTCTGGATCAAGCCTCTGCGTCAACATTCGATCGTTCCCGAAGCTAAGCGAGAAATGTTCGTTCGCACTGTCTTTGGCAATGTCATGGAAGTTCACCAAGTCAATCACAGTCTTGCTGCAGCGCTGACCAAACGTCAGCAAGAGGCCCCGGTGGTGCAGCTGGTTGGCGACGTGTTCCTACAACACGTCGGTCGCTTCGAGCCCTTCATCCGCTACGGTGCAAATCAGCTCTACGGAAAATGGGAGTTTGAGTCGGAAAAGTCACGCAATCCAACATTTGCCAAATTTGTCGATGAAGTTGAGCGCATGAAAGAGTCAAGGAAATTGGAGTTGAACGGGTATCTGACCAAGCCCACAACTCGACTAGCAAGATACCCATTGCTGCTCGAAGGTGTCTTCAAGAATACTGCCGAGGGCAGTTCTGATCGAGAGACTATTCCAAAGGTCATCGCCCATATCAGAGAATTCCTGTCTCAGGTAAACAAGGAATCCGGTAAAGCCGAAAATCACTTCAACTTGATGCAGCTCAACGCCAACCTTCGATGGGATAGTCAAACCGAAGTAGACCTCAAGCTACTAGAGGCCGGCAGGCAGTTGATTTTCAAGACAGGTCTGAAGAAAGCTCCCAACGACAACACGGAGATCATCGTCTACGTCTTCGATCACGCCATTTTGATGGTGAAGCCAAAGACCGACAAGAAGACAGACGTTCTCAGAGTGTACAGGCGGCCAATCGCCCTTGAGCTCCTACAAATTGCTCAGATGGATCAGGTCATCAGACGCCCTCAAAGTGCCTTAAACAACCTCAATCCGCTGGGTGGACGTGGAAACCAAGCCACTCAAAATCCTAAAGAAGGGTTTCCAATAACATTCAGGAACCTGGGAAAGCCAATATACGAGGTCACGCTTTACGCAAGCAACTACACTATGAGGCAGAAGCTTATGCAGCACATTGAGTCCGAGCAAACGAAGATGCGAAACCGCAACAAGGTATACACACAGAAGATTTTGTGCGAGAAATTCTTTTCGGGGTCACTCAATCGCGTCAACTGCATGGTGCCGACAGACGGCGGGCGCAAGCTCGTCTTTGGAACCGACTCCGGCATATATGTGTCCGACTACAAGCCGAGACAGAGCGACACCCAGCCGCGCAAGCTCATTGACCTGCGCAACGTGACGCAGCTGGACGTACTAGAGGAATATCAACTTCTACTAGTCCTGGCCGACAAGACGCTGGTGTCTTTTTCACTCGAGGTGCTAGATCCTGGCGACGTCTCTCCGATGCTCAAGAAGCCGAGGAAGATTCAGAACCACGCAAACTTTTTCCGCTCAGGTGTTTGCATAGGCCGCCACCTTGTCTGCTCCGCGAGAGCTTCAGGTCTTAGCACGACGATTAAGGTCTTCGAGCCAACCGAGACTACGACGAAACGTAATAAGGGTTTCTTGGCGTCCTTGGGAGGCACTTCGGAGAGTTTGAAAATGTTCCAGGAATTCTACATACCAACTGAATCGTCTAGCATACACTTTCTCAAAAACAAGCTATGCGTGGCCTGCACCAAGGGATTCGAAATCGTCTCATTGGAGACCCTCGAAACACAATCCTTGCTTGACCAGGCCGACACATCGCTTGATTTTGTGGTCAGAGATTCGCGAGACGTGAAACCGATTCACATAGAACGTCTGAACGGCGAGTTCCTGCTCAATTACACTGACTTCAGTTTCTTTGTCAACAAAAACGGTTGGCGTGCTCGTCACGATTGGCGAATCGACTGGGAAGGGAAGCCTGAAAGCTTCGCCCTTTCTTATCCACACATCATTGCGTTCGAGCCAAACTTTATCGAGATCCGGCATGTGGAAACGTCTGTCTGTGAGCATATACTGACGGCAAAGAACATTCGCATGTTACACTCTAGCACGAGAGAGGTGAGCAGCTCACTTCAGCACGCTACGGATGATTTGATACTGACCTTCACAGATCATATATGCGTACGAAGACGAGAATGGCACGGACGTGGTGGCGAGCTTAGACTTCTGGACGAAGGCACAGAACAGGCCGGACGGCGACGACGGCGGCGATGGAGATGACTCCAGACGATCTAGAATGGTATCGATGCAACCGAGCGCGAGACCTCAAGAAGGTCATCGTTAACATCGAATGAATTCAATATAATAGGTCACATTAGACCATGCGCTAGGTAAATGCGATCGACATAATGGTCCTGGTGGTTATCAGTCGGGGTCGAGCACGATTTTGGCCAACATGAATGGAGCGTATTGGAAGCGAGAGAAAGATGTCTGAGGATTCAGACGCAACCAGTCACGGTTTGATGGAGAGAACGACTTCAACGGATGATGCAAGGATGTTATACGCTTTCAGATACAGAAACAAATTTAATTCGCCCGCCTTGAAATCCTGGTCGACTTCCACGCACTGCTCATCTTGGCCGATGGCTACGCTTCGCATTGGATATGCGGCGACGCGGGGTACGAATCAGTTGAACCTAGGCTGCCGTGCAGAACAGCGTAAACGTTGCCATGCCTATAACCTCGCAGCTAGTACCGCAGCAGCTCGTGTTCGTTTTGAGTGAATTTGTTCGAGTGTACTAGACAATCCTTGCATTCACCTTTTGTACATACACCTGCACCAGTTATATTCGCCCCAGAGACTCTCGTGCCCTCTCGGACCACAGAGTATACTTGACCTTGCTGTCCTCATAATCAACCTTGTCTTGATCGGCCAAGTTCTGCATTTGCCTTCGAAGCCACAGGCTATCCTAGCCATGTCCGAGACGTCGAAGGACCTTCCCTCCCCGCCCTTCATTCCAATCCAGAACATTTCCAACTTTCGTACCGTCGGTGCCCACAAATCCTCTATCAACGGCCGCCTCACCAGGGCCGATTATGTATTCCGTTGTGGGGCACCAACCGGTACCAGCGAGCAAACAGAATCTACACTAAAGGACCTCAAAATCAGCACGTTCTACGACCTACGCTCGACCCGCGAGATCGAGAACCTGAAGGACCGCATGCCCATCACCGAATACCCCGGCACCAAACGCATCTTCAATCCTGTCTTCGAGGATCGTGATTACTCTCCCCAAGCCCTCGCCGAACGTCTATCTGCCTACGCCGAAAAGGGCTCTGCAGGCTTCGTCAGAGCATATGCGGAGATCTTGCTTGAGGGTAAGAACGCGTATACGAAGATCTTCGAGCACGTACGGGATCTTCCGGAAGAGCCGTTGGCGATTCATTGCACGGCTGGGAAGGACCGGACGGGCATCGCGGTTGCGCTGATGTTGAGTCTTGTTGGCGTGCCCGACGATGAGATTGCGGACGAGTACCAGCTCACCGAGCTCGGTTTGAAGCATGAAATCGAGGGTTGGATCCCGTTCATGGTCAAGAATCCAGCTTACAATAACGATTGGGAGGCTGTGAGGAGAAGCTTGAGTGCCCGGAAGGATAGCATGCAGGAGAGCTTGAAGATGTTGCGGACGAGCTATGGCGGCGCCGAGGGCTATTTGAAGGCTCATTTAGAATTCTCGGATGCAGACATTGTGAAGATCAAAGAGAATCTGCTTCAAAAGTAGACTGGTCGGCAGCTAGTTGATTGCAGGCATTTTGTCATTGCTGAATACTATTTGGCAGCAAATTTCCCGAGATCCGACTACGTCTCTGTGTTGGCCACTTGGTTCCGACCGACCCTTGATCTGGCTCTTCACAGCAACAACTGGTTCAGAGAGTCATCGGATAGCTACTGCTCTATGTGTAGAATGGAAACGTTGCTCGCAGCGAAACGGTGTTGACCTCGAATCGCGAGTCAGGTAGCCGAGGCTTTGCGGCACGACGTATCATTCCGCCTCCAGCCGCCCTCAATCCGAAGCTCCCCACTACAGTTTACTTGCGTGTCGAACATAAATTGGAAGTGGTATCAGCTGTGGCTGGTGCGAGTTCGCTCTCGACGTCGTTTTCGAACACGCAAAACCATACTTTACCCTCTTTCTCGCCCTGCATCCCTCTGGCAGGTCAAAAGGGCAGCTTCGTCACCTCTCTCCACTCCCCCGAGCACAATGGCCTCCGCACGCATAATCCCTCGAACCCTTGCTCCGGCTACCGTCCGGTCTGTGTCACGACGATATATCTCCCAATTGCCCTCTACAGCACGATCATGGTTAGCTCCGGCGATTCACAGAAGTCATCTCCAGCTTCGCACAATGGGCACATCCACAGCAACAGTCACACATACCAACCACGAGCCCATCAAGGAGATCGTCAACACCACTAACTTTCTCAACAACGAGTTTGTGCCGTCCAAGACCCAATCATGGATCGAACTACACGATCCCGCCACCAACAACCTCGTGACGAGAGTGCCTCAGAGCACCGATGAAGAGCTGCTTGCTTCGGTCGAGAGCGCAAAGAAAGCTTTCCCCGAATGGAGGGCGACAAGCTTGCTGCACAAACAACAGATCATGTTTAACTTCGTGGCATTGATTCGAGAGAACTGGGACAGATTGGCGGCAAGCATCACACTGGAGCAGGGCAAGACAATGGCAGATGCGAAGGGAGATGTTCTGCGTGGTCTGCAGGTCGCAGAGACCATGTGCGGCATCACCACTCAACTCACAGGCGAGGTTCTGGAGGTTGCTAAGGACATGGAGACCCGCAGCTACCGCGAGCCTCTTGGTGTCACAGCCGCCATCTGCCCATTCAATTTTCCGGCTATGATTCCTCTGTGGTCCATCCCCATTGCCACCGTCACTGGTAACACCCTCATTCTGAAGCCGTCCGAGCGCGACCCTGGAGCTGCTATGATCCTCGCTGAGCTCTGCACAAAGGCCGGTTTCCCTCCTGGCGTCGTCAACATTATCCACGGTTCCGCAAAGACGGTCGACTTTATCATTGACCATCCAGACATCAAGGCGATCAGCTTTGTTGGCAGCAACAAGGCCGGTGAGTACATCTACACCCGCGGCTCTGAGAAGGGCAAGCGTGTCCAGGCAAACCTTGGCGCAAAGAACCACGCAGCTCTGGTCCCAGACTGCAACAAGAACCACGCCATCGGTGCCATTGCAGGTGCTGCCTTTGGTGCTGCGGGTCAGCGCTGCATGGCACTGAGCACCCTGGTCACGATCGGCGAAACCAAGGAATGGGTCAAGGAAATTGCCGAGAAGGCAAAGGCCTTGAGTGTCAACGGTGGTTTTGAAGAAGGTGCCGACCTCGGACCTGTTATCAGTCCACAGAGCAAGGAGCGTATCGAGTCGTTGATCGCCAGCGCCGAGGCAGAAGGTGCGACAATTTTGTTGGATGGTCGCGGTTACAAGCCGGAGAAGGCACAGTACGCCAAGGGCAACTGGGTTGGCCCTACCATCATTACGGGCGTGAAGCCCCATATGAAGTGCTACACCGAGGAGATTTTCGGTCCTGTTCTTGTCTGCCTCGAAGTCGACAGCTTAGACGAAGCCATCGATCTGATCAACGCGAACGAGTACGGAAACGGTGTCGCCATCTTCACACGCTCAGGCTCAACGGCCTCATACTTCCAAAAGAACATCGAAGCCGGCCAGGTCGGTATCAATGTGCCGATTCCCGTCCCCCTGCCAATGTTCAGCTTCACGGGTAACAAGAAGAGTGTTGCAGGAGGTGGAGCCAACACGTTCTACGGAAAGCCAGGCCTGAACTTCTACACGCAATGGAAGACTGTCACGAGTTTGTGGAAGGAGGAAGATACATTGGCGCATGAGAAGGCTCATGTCAGCATGCCTATCCAGCGATGAGCACATATTTATGTGTCTGTATATACAGCGTCTCTGTCTTGGTATTCGTTCATGTTTATTGTGACCTCGTTCGTGCCGACGTGATGCTCGTCGTAATGTCACTGGCTGTATTTGCTTCCAAAACACCATTTGCCGTCATCTTTCGCCGCTGACTATCGTACTCAAGCCTTCAATGCGTTCCTTGACAAAACTACCCTCCCTTTCGACAAGCCTACCCTCAATATCGCGGACGAGTACCAGCTCCTCCAGCATATTCGCTTGCATGATCATGACCACATTCACACTTCTTGCCAGGTCACTGGGCTCGATGACTGGACCAAGATGCTCCAGCTCATCACTCATTCTGCAGATTGTGTCCATCAGCGAATCCACCTCGGCTTTCCAACCATCGCCCAAGCCGTCCATGATGTCGACATGACAGTCGTGGAGCCGATGATCAAGCTCCTTCTCAATCATGTCGTGCCAACTTTCAAATGCATGCACCGTAGCTGTGTATCGCCCACTCGGTGACACTAACAACCACATCTCCTTGAGAATACCCGAAAGCACCTTGGTTTTTGATTCTCCAGATGCCGTACAAACCTCTTTACACCAGTCAATCAAAGCAGCTGCATTCTGTTGTTCTATGGAATCCATCTGTGAAGCTTTGAGGTCCTCTTCCAGCCGTATTAAGCGCCTGAAGTGCTTCTCGTAGTGTTGCTTCGCCGATGCTGTCCACTGCGCCTTGGTGGCATGTGCTTCTTTGTGCAGAGCATGCAGATGTAGCAGCTCTAATTTCGCTTCTTGGATCGGTTTCAAGGCTGGTGTGGTAGGAGTGGTGAGAAGAGCGAATTTATTGATTGCTGGCGAGGGGCTGATCTTTTTTGGTGACTGAGGTCTGGAATTTGAGGTGGATGCTGGCCGCTGAACTTTGACATTTGCTAGTATCCGTGATGTCGCTCGAGAGATCGAAGCCGTGTTCGAATCCTTTTCAAATGGACTCGGTCGCGTGGAACTATCGGTATCATTGCCGGAGGCCGTACTTCTATGAGATGTGCCGGGACGACTGGATACTGACCCTTGTTTCGCATGTGCTGCAGCAGACTTTCCCAAAGTGGCTGGCTTCCTCGAAGATACATTCTGGGCTGCAGATGCCGTGCGCACAGGAGTAATGCTAGGCAATCCGTCTCGCTGCATCGAACTTGCACTGGGCTTCGACCTATGTCCTGGCTGCTTGCTGGCAGCGGTCGTCACTTGAATTGATCCTGTTCGTTTCAGACCTCCGACGGGGAGCTTGCTTGGTGAGACATCGCGCTGTTTTGGCTTGGATGGAGGAGCCAATTTGCCGGGCTCTTCAATGTTGGCATTGGACGCGATGCTTGTTGAGCGCTGTGGTAATAGACTCTGTCTTTTCTTTGGCGGCTCGTTCTCCATGACTAGAAACGACTGCTGCAGTTTGTAAAAGCAATGTTGGGCTTTGAAGGGCGGTCGGTCAGTCGGATAAATCTACTACAGTGGCCACGCTTGCCTAAATAGAATTTGATATGGGCAAGCACAGCCGTCAGTCATTTCAGCTGGTCTTCATACGTGAATATTGTAGACATGAGCCAATGTGTGCACAACCATCCACTGCGAAGCTATCTTCAGGGGGCCTTCTGAAGCCGACTCGGCTCATTGGCCATTGGTTGTTGTCTTCGGCAAATCGCAGCTTAGGTAACCCCGCCAACAGCTCTCCCACTATGGATGAAGCCAGCACTTTGCTTGCCACCCGGCGTATTCTACCGTTATGATCGTGGCTAAATACTATGATAAGCACGATTGCAACTCTGATTTAGCACGCGGCTACTCTTCGATGAGGCACCATCCAGCAGTGGTACATTCGAGGGGTGTCCTTGCTCTCGCGCAGTGGCGTGTGAGGTCGAGTACCGATCAATGGATGCTCCACGCAGAAGTGTAATCTATGGATGATATGCCATCGAATCAAGGTCGAACATCAAGCTCGAACCGGTGTCGCGTATTTCGTGGTAGGAAACAAGCAATAGGGTAATACCGTACTAGTCTAGCATAAGGTATAAGCGGGAGGCTCGCGGGACCCTTGACGTCGCCGATCAGTCATCAGCTCCATCTGAGACTGTTGAACCATTTCGTCTCGATATACCAATCTCAATATCCCGTCTTCTCGGTGACATCAATCACGACTCCTCACCGCGACTTGAGAAGCTGTGACTTGAGATGGGCCAAAGAGCCTCTGCTATGCGAGGTGCTATATCCAGCTTCCACATCAACAACGACACCTGATACCTGCTCTGTACCTACCGGCCCCCCGCTTCCTCTATATGATCTGTATGAGAATACAAAACCGGTCATTGGAGACACCCTGCCTTGACATCTCCACACACCCTAGCTCACACACAGAAGACCGGTCATGCAGCTTTCGCTCAGCGACCGTCTTCTTCGCCGCCAATTACAGGATCCTTACCACTACTCCGCAAAACATACGTCAAGGGACGCTTTCAGCGTGAGGGGCCTTTATGGTGACAAGAGATGGGTGGAGGATTTGGACATTGTCAACGAGCTTGGGGGCCACACGGGCTGCGTGAACGCGTTAAGCTGGTCGAAATCTGGGAGACTGCTGGCCTCGGGCTCAGACGATACCCACCTCAATATCCACACATACCAGGCTGACCATGCTGCTTCGCCCTTCTCACTGTCCACGACGATTGCAACTGGCCATTCGGCGAACATGTTCTCCGTCAAGTTCATGCCACACTCCAACGACAGTATACTGGTTTCATGTGCTGGCGACCACGAGGTGCGAGTCTTCGACATCGAACATGCAGGCAAAGCCAATAGGATAGAACACATAAGCCCCAGTTCAATCAGACACCATGCTGGAATAAACCTAAATGAGCTGTACCGCGGTGTTCAGTACTTGGGACCTTCGACCACGGACGCTCGGATATATCGATCCCATGGGGACAGGGTGAAACGAATCGTGACAGAGTCGTCGCCCTACTTGTTCTTGACTTGCTCAGAGGATGGGGAAGTTCGACAATGGGATCTACGGCTACCCTCATCAGCATATCCGTCCCCTCGAGGCTATAGAAGCAGCGGGGAGAGGCAGCGCCACGTTCCACCTCCCTTGATCAGCTACAAGAGGTTCGGCTTGGATCTCAACACAATATCTTGTTCTGGAAATCAGCCACACTACATTGTCTTGGGCGGCGCTCATCTTCATGCTTTCTTGCACGATCGACGAATGCTGGGCCGCGATGCCAATGCTGAAAGAGGATCACCGATCCGCTCTACTGACCGGAATGATAACGAGGATGATCTAATGGCAAGGGCAACACGATGTGTCCGCCGCTTCGCCCCAAACGGCAAAAGTGAGATGAGGCGAGCAGACAGCGGTCATATTACTGCATGCAAAATATCCGACGCCAATCCCAACGAGATGATTGGTAGCTGGTCAGGCGATCACATATATGCCTTCAACCTTGTCACGTCGCCAGATGCACGCGACACAAAACTCGAACCGAAACCAAAGCTACATACGAGTGAAAGCATAAGAAGAATGGGCTCGAACGACAGGAAGAGGAAGCGGCACCCTGAGGCTAGGGATGGACCGTCTGGTCTTTCTGCTGAAGGTGATGAACGAGGCAGTTCTTGCCAAAGATCTTTACCAGATGTGGAAGACACTGATGTCGCTCTGAGAGTTCGGTATGGGAACGGGCAGAGCGAAGACATACGTTTGGACCCTTCACCAGCTCCCAGTGGAGAGAGGGCCGAGGATATCCACTCCGAGACTCGACCACAAAGTGTTGCAATCGCAAAGCATGTCCGCAAGATTCGCCAGCTACTATTTAACGTTGAGACACCAGCTCAGAATAGCACTGATTCAAGCTCACTTGGTCAGCATGTTTCGTCCTTTTCCGAGGCTCTATCTCGTGCTTGCATTGCGTTACCGACGATGTCAGCCATCTCGTCCGCCTGGTCGTATCCCATTCTCCCTGATGCAGAGACCGTGGCGGTAGAGAATACAATGCGTCGCAACCGAGCGACGTCATACTGCTTTGTCCAGGCAGCGGGCACGCTTGCCAGAGTCCTCGGAGGTAATATTGTGATCAACGATGACGGTGCTGGGACTCCGGATGTCATAAAACGGTTTGAAGCGATCGATCACAGCTGGAAATCCGGGTCCTCGTACCAGAAGTTTTGCTACATTTTCCTCGCATCGATCGTTGCATGGCTAGATGACGGAACGAGTGGGCTTCTCGCCTGGTTCAAACCAAGAGGGCACGCCCATGGCGTGTTCGGCGTGGAAGAGAGCGATACCGAAGAAGCGATCGACAAGAAGATCGTTCCTGGTCTACTTGCTCTTGCGAATGAGCAAGAGCGAGCGATTGTGAATCTCGATGCAAACAGATTTGAAGTCGATGAAAATCGCCTTCTATTTGCCAAGGGTGCAGATGCCGTCACAACCTTCAGCCAAGCTATTCAAATGCCACTTGTTGATGGTACAGATGCCCATGATCCTGGGTCAGGCTCTGAAACGCTGGGCGTCAATGCTCCGGGTGCGATTGCTCAGCACAAAGACGCCGCTATCAAGTATTGGGCCTTTAAAGTCGGTCGAGGCTTGCTGAATTCGGCCGGTGAAGGCGTCAACTCCGCGTTCGTGAGCACTGCCTTTGGCGGAAGCGGTATCCGCGAGCGCGGTCAAGGTCGAAGCCAAGAAGAAGTGGGCCCACTTCAGGAAGATGAACCCATTGAAAGCATCAGTGTGGTCCGATCCGCGACTGGCCATTCCGCTGGTAATATAATGTTGACTGCCGAGGTCGAGAATATTGGTGAAGGTGGCCGACCACGACCTTCGGTGGTCGAAGAGATCGTCCTCAACGAACGAGAGATGAATGGTGATGAGACGGGCCAGAGCGAGGACGCCAGAGTTGGATACGAGGAACCTCTTTTCGCCGAAGCTTCTGGTGCTCCCAACTATGGCTTGACTGACAGCCAGGAAGACGAGGAAGAAGAAGTCGAGGACGAGGAAGGAGAGGACGAAGAAGACGAACACTACTACGACAACGACGATGAGGAGGGCGAGAGTGAGGATTCCTATGATGATGTATTTGATGCCCGAATGCTCTTTGGATCAACGCGATCTAGCAGAGGTCGTGAGCGCGTCGAGATGGACACTCCTTGCGACAGTCACACCAGCGTATACAGGGGCCATTGCAACGTCAAGACCGTTAAAGACGTGAATTTCTTCGGTCTGGAGGATGAATATGTCGTTTCGGGCTCGGATTGTGGTCATTTGTTCATTTGGGATCGCAAGACTGGGGCTTTATTGAACATTCTGCAAGGAGACGGCGAGGCTGTTAACGTCATAACTGGTCATCCCTATGAGCCCATGCTGGCTGTCAGCGGGATTGATAGCACGATCAAAATCTTCTCGGCGGACCAGCGACGCCAGACAGACGCCCGGAGGGGCATCAATCTCGGAAGTACGTCACACTCTGGCTATGGAAATAGTAGCTTTGGGCGTCGTCGACGTCAACAGACTAGTGCTCCCGATGATGTTGAGAATGGGGTCGGGCTTGGAGCGACTTCAGCGATTAATGTAGCAGCCGGCACGGTGGTCGAAGAGGAAGATATTGAGCAAGAGCAAGCAACCAGCGGCGGGCTTCGAAGCTGTCGGAAGATGGACGAAGCTTACCAGATAACAAGCCAGAACGACCTTGATCGTCAAGGCGGTACGGAGGACACGTTCCTGTCAAGGATGCAGCTACAACAGATGGCCGCCTTCATACAAGAGCGAAGGCGACGAAGGGCTCTCGCGAATGATCCGGATAACGACGATGACGATGACGCTGAAGCAATTGCATTGGAGGAGAATTGCGTCCTTATGTAGATGACGAGCTTTGTGAGGCGTCCCAAGTTCGCTTAATGATCCCCCAATACCTTTCTGGGTCGCCTCTCATGTGAGCCACGTGCGGTGTTCCGACAAACACCTCTTCGTCCGTCTCGTAGCCGCTGCTTCTAGCATCAGCGGCGTGGTCCTTGACATCCTGCGCCCCGACCAGCTCGTCGCCGGGTCCAAATATGTAGGCTCTTCGTGCACCTTTGTCCATCAAGCTCGGATCGTTCATTTTCCTCCTTCCCATCCGTAGAAGTCCTTCTCCGAGAACAACCCTCTCAATCGCCCTTTGGATGATCAGGAACAAAAACAGGAGAATCTGCAAAGGCCATCTCAGAAATCGCCGTGTCGGTAAAGCGTAGGAAATGGCCTTGAAAGAACGTATCAGAGTCGAAATCCCCGGCGCACTATCCAGGATCAAAGCATCCATCGGCATAGTCGTCCCGAACCTTGCCTTGTACCTCTTCGCAACTTCCAGCAACTTGTACGAGCCTCCGTTCGAGAACAGGTGTACCAAGGTTCCCGATTTGGCCGCATTCGCGGATCGTTCCTGGCCCAGGTTGTGCTCCCGGAGAATTTTCAATACGGGATCCAATGGCACATCCTGTGATGTCCTTGTATGCCTGATTATATGACGAAACTCGGTCTGGACGAGAAGAATGTCGGAGTCGGGATACAGCTTCTCGTAGGCGTCGGTGTATTTGGCTACTAGCCGAAGGGGAGCGCCGCCCCAGGAGAGGAAGAGAATCAACCTTGGGTTGGCTGTTTTGGACAGAGCGGAGGTCTCGTTTGGACTGAGCCCTTTGCGGAAGAGCACCGAGGAATTGATGCGCGTGAAGCGCGGTATCACCGATGTTGATGCCATCCTGGCCCCTCGACACGTCTCGCTGCTTCTCGAGTATGAGTCTTGGAGAACGAGCTTACTTTCTCAGGGTTCGTACAGTGTTCTCTTCGATGAGAAACAGCTATCGATACGATTGCTTATTTACGGTGTTCAAACAAGGCGACAGTAAACTTATGGAGGAAATATTGAGGAGGAAGCGGCACAAATTTAGCGGCAACCGGCGGCATCGATGCGTGTCGTTGGGCAGTGGTCACAAACGCAACCGGCATTGCGAAGTCCGAGAAGCTTATCATTACCAACCTAGGACTGCAATAGCGCTGCTGGCAACCCACGTAATTGCCAGCGTCTGCAAGTGATCGTAGACCTTCTTCGACTGCTCAATACCGGTGTTGTACCCCGTCACAGCCGGCGCTTTCGACTTCTGACCCCAGAACTGCTGCATATAGGCCCGGGCTGCGAACGTGGCAATCGCGTTGAGGACAGAGATTGTCACGGCGTTCCATCCGTTCGGGCTCCACGCAGAGACGGCCAGGTATAAAGCCGATGCCAACGAGTTCAGGATCTGAAAGAATACCTCGTTAGTTGTCTTTGTACGATTCACACGTTGGCGCGACGGGGGCTGGGCTCGGGTGGGTGCGCTGCTACTCACAGAGAAGGCCCCTGCAGCTTGGGTCTTTCGAGTCATTTGTAGCTGCTCGTTGGCTGTTGTCGATATCTTGGCTGCCTTCTCGCTGGCCGACTCGTACTGCTGGAGGTTTGTGATTGCAATGTAGGAGTGGTAGCCGGCCGTGGCGGAGAGGGCCAGCTGGCCCCCGTGCAGCAGGAATTGAAGGACACCCATGTCAGGATGTTTGATAGGCGCTGTTCAATCGTATAGAGCCCTTTACTCGCTAGTTGGAAGACTTTGGCGGGGAAAGTCTTTCGATGAAGAGGTCTTGCAGGCTTGCGGAGATGCTTAGAGCGAATCGAAAACCGGCTTCACTGACGTTCGTCATTGCGCCTGCCTTCAGGCTTGTACTCGCTCGTACTCATGAACAGACCGACCGTCGTTCGATTTACGTCCCGATCGCTTGTCCGGCAATCTTTAGGCTGACTGTACGAAGCTTGCGAAACTACTAACCTACACCATTCAATGCGGATTGGAAGACCGAAGCGACGGCAATGTCGGCGACCAAGAAAATTCAGCTGTTTGGTACTGTTTTCCAATATTGCTCGGATCAATCTGTTTCCAATCACAAACAGCAATGGTGCTTATCCATTGTAGTATCACTTGCGAGTCTCCCACGATCGGTGCATGGCAAGGTTATCAATGTGCTTGTTGAGCTGAGAAGCTGGCTCGTCCCAGCTCTTTGACGGCGCAATAATGAGACTGGTTCTGAGCATGGCGTGAACTATGACTATTGCATCATACGACTAGCTTTCATCCTCTTTGTTCCGGATTCACTGAACTGAATGCCCTTGTGGTTACCTCAAAACTTTCTTTCATCTGTGGCCTTTTCAATGTACGCCACTTCCTTGTTCGGGCGCCCGCAGGCCAGACAGTGCCTGTCAATCGGCTCCTCACTTCAAGCCAGCGTTGCCCCCTTGTCGATATCCTTACATCCTCGAGTACTTACTGCATTCGCATCCTCTGGTAGGAACCCAAGATCAAGATGGGCAAGAGAAACAATCAGAACCATAACTGGGGCAACCCAAACCATAAAGGTAAGAACATCAACAATGCACAGCACTGCGGGCCGAATCAAAATCCCAATCGTGATAATAATCACGGACAGAATCATGGCAATGGTAAGAATGGCAATAAATTCAATGACTGGCAGCAAAACCAGCAGCCGTGGCAGCGAAACATCAACGGTAAGAACGGCAACAAGTTTGATGGCAGGCAGCAGACCCAGCAGTCCTGGCAGGGAACCAACCATGACAAAATTCAGAAGCAACAGCGGAAAGGCAAGGGCCATGCTAACGGTAGGGACAGCTCGTTTGTGACTGAGCTTCGAAGACACGAGGAAGTCAGATTAACAGAGCACGTAAAAGGCTTTTGGCAAGGTGGCAGCACAATACAAGAGATCGTCGACGAGCTAGGCTGCAATGACCATCTCTGCCCGCCAAATCTACAAAGTGCGCCTCAACGAGCGCGGGCGACGTACGATGCCGTTGTCGCGGTCTTGGAGAAGAAGCTGAAGCTTATCACGCACAAAGGAATCCCCAAGCCCACCCACTGGCCTACGAGCCTCCAAGCCTTGGTTGCTGATCTAGCATTGAAGGAGCATACACCAGAAGACATCCACGACCTTATCCGGGATGCTGACGATTATGAAGCTGCTTTCGACCATTATTGGAACCAGCAAAATGTTGCCTGTGCGATTGGCCACTTCATTGGCGTGAACAAGCACCAGCTCGAGCAAATTGCTGCAGGTACCGTCAAGATCTCAAACTCTAGCCAAGAAAGCGTTGATATTGAAATGCCGGATGACTGGACGAGTGATGACACGAGAGACGTGCTGAACGATCTGGCTGGTGAGCCCTGGGTTAGATCTCTCCTGGATGCGAAAAGGGAAAGGGAATACGACCCAAATCGTGCGACCAAAGAGTGGTCCTTCACCCGCGACGCACCAAGGTTTGGTGAGGCCAGTAGATTTGCGATCAGGCAAGCCGCGCCTTACGACCCTCGAGGACCTGACCCGGTGCCAGACATAATTTATCCAGTCGCGAACGTCGAGTTCTATCCTCGCAAGTGTCAAGGCCAGTTCGGATGCTCGAGACACTGTACTTGGTGCGTTGACTTCCGTCGCCGAGACGGCTTGTCTAAACATATTTTCAACAACGCCTTAGGCATCGCCATGTACTTGGACGAGATGAATGGACAGGCCATTTTTGAAGACTCTGAGGGCGATACGATCATGCACGACAACTTTCCGCCTTGGTTCGCAGAAGACAAAGACGGGAGATGGCAGGGCGAGTCTGTCATATGGAGTGGAAAGCTCGAGAATGACCCGTATGCCGACATGGCATGGGACAACTCACTCTGAGGACATGTCGAGCCTATGCAGAGCATGTTGGTAGACCGATATAGACCGTGCCCTGTCGTGTGGCTAAACAGTAGAGAAGAATGAATAGATGATGGGCGAACAATTCGATGCCAAACCATGACAATGCTGCTGAGTCGCGATCCATTTCGCAACGTGAGCCTGACCGTCGGTTCGCTGCACAGGCAAAGCATTGGTCGGCCTATCTTCGCAAGAGGGCAAAGCTCCAGAGCACAGGCGAGTGCGGAGGGTCCCCAGCGAGACCAGCGCGTGAGTTCGCGATTACAGCGCAGGTAGTCGATCTGTAAAGGTTTCATCAATTGCTTGCCGCAAACGCACCCCTTTGAAACGCGTCGGATACTCGGAGTGGAGGACGAGCCCTCCTTCGTGACGCGTGTTCCTCATCACGTCAGTTCTGCTACACTTACTTACTATCAAACGTGTAACGTGACCCTAACCAGATGAAAGTAATGCGGGATCCCCCAAACTAATCCTCAAGGGACTCGTCCTGTGGGAAGTAGAGAAAAAAAAAGGTCCATCCATGAGATGACGAGGTTCCAAAAATTCCCACCCGATCTCTTGCGAGACCAGGAGGAGCGGTCGTAGTAGAATAGTTTTCAACTAGCAAAAATGGTACGTCAGGAGACCCTTCACTCGTAACCATAAAGCCCGTGCACTGGGATGGAGGAAAAAGAGGAAAAGATGGAAAGGCGCGCGCAGCGTGAGAGATCTTATAGTAGGGCGCAGGCAGCATCACGTGACGGCAAGCTGGGCAGGCTGCACCCGCGGCTGCCGCGGTCCGTGCGTACGCGCTTTCCGGGCGACTTGGCGAGAGGCGCGAGACGGCTCACGCGAGCGAGCAGCTTTGACTTGGTGACGAGACTCGGCAGGCACTTTACAGAGAGCTGAAATTTGTCACTCGGCCAGCGACTTCCCTGAGACCAGGCCAGGAGAGAGAGTCACTCCACTGACGTGGCATCTACAGCGGCACCGGTGAGCCACTGAGTCTAGACACCCCTGACACACAGAACTTTCGGCGGCCCGGGTTGTCTTGCAAGCACCCATGTCGTTGGGATAGCAGGTTGTGCTGACCTTCTAGAGCAAACAAGCAAACTAATTGCCCGAGACGAAGCGTCGTGTTGCTTGGGTACCTTTTCCGGCAGGCAACCAGAATAAAATCCGTCACAAACAAGATTTACTGGCCGTCGTTTGAGCTAACCCGTCTCTGCCGCCCCTGGTGGCGTTAGGACCTGTGTCTTATCTGAAAGATCGTCCTGGCAACCCCGCCAAAGTTGCTAGGGTTGAACACAAGTGCTCGAAAGAAAGTCTTAACAGAAAGGCCAGGTATTCAACGTAGTATTTGCTAATAGCTCTCACCTGCTGCATCCCCTTCCTGTTTCTCATCATACCTCACAATATGACTTCTCACGCGATGACTGTCCCTGAAATGATTCGAACCCGGAGCTTTGCCTCAAACATCATCTCCCGCCATGGCACCCCTGACGATGTCCTCGATCAGAACGAGCTCAACCTCTTGAACGCATTCTGTCAAAGTCCTACAGAAAAGTCGAGGGTGCTTGCCGAACACGACATGCTTGATGAGCCAGGTCAGGAGCTAGGCACTAAGGCACAGAGAGCTCATGGCAGCTTGGTCGGCTATCTCATCAGCAAACACCAAACACCCGAGGCCATCCTTCGCGATGAAGAAATCTCGCAGCTTAAGTCGTGGTTCGAGAGTGGACAGGCATAGGGCATATCAAGGGGCTAGGGGACAAGGAAAATGTCAGCTCAGAGAAAGCAAAGTTGAACGTTGTCTACAACATACAACTAATTAGACGTACTAAGAACAAGTCAACGGGCCAACGTGATTTGATGTTTGGTTTTCGATTTACGCTATGCATATCGCTTCTAGCGCCCCAGACGGAGTCTAGCAATGAACAAGGGCCACACTCAGTCAACGAGAATCTTAGACTCCAGGGTACCGTAATGCTTATAGAACTCCGTAAAGAGCTTGGTCGCATACTCAACATCGTAAACTCCACCGCATTCGCGGATACTGTGCATGCTCAGCTGAGGGTTGCCAAGGTCCAGTGTCCGCATGCCCAGCGACCCAGACAACATGGGTCCAATCGTGCTTCCACACGGAGAGTCGTTGCTGACCACAAACAGTTGCAGAGGTACACCGGCCTTCTTGGCCATCTCTTCAAGCATAACTATACCAGGCGAGTTTGTTGCGTATCTGGCATTCGCGTTGATCTTGATCACAGTACCCTTGTTCATCTCGGGCTTATGCTGCTTCTCGTACTTTCCGGAGTAGTTTGGGTTCACGCTGTGTGCCATGTCCGCTGAGATCAAGAAAGACGTTGCCAGAGAACGTTCGTATGCGGTGTGTAGCTCAACGTCCGAGGTTCCCTTGGACGGAAGCAACGAGAGTCGCCTGATGATTGCCGGTAGCAGATTCGAGTCGGCGCCTTGAGCTGTAAGACTCCCGATCTCTTCATTGTCGAATGCAACAAACAACCGAATAGTCGCATCCGAATCCCGGGCAGCGGCTTCCTGAGTGGAGCGAAGCAGGGCGCTCGCTCCGCAGAACGTCATCTCGAGATTGTCGAGCCTGGGCGAGAACATAAGCTCGCTGTTCAATCCTCCGATGCAAGACTTCTGGGTATCGTAGAGCACAATCTCGAAGTCCAGGACGGACTCGACCGGCACTTCGGCCTCCTGGGCGATGATCTCGAGTATGTGCGGATGATGACGTTCAGCCATGGCTTTCAGAGGTGCAAAGTCGGCATTGCTGTCGTTTTTTACCTGGTCGACTTTCTTGTCGCTGGCTCCGCCCTGTCGATTCAGCTCTGCGGCAACGAGACCGGCAATCGGGTAGAGATGAGTCTCCTTGCTAAACTCGAACTTCTGCTCGCGGCTGAGATGGATAGCGAGGGTTGGGATGCGAAGGATAGGCCTGTCAACCTTCACCAGCTTGTGAGTGATGTCTCCATTGGCGCCACGAACCATCACTCTGCCGGCGATGCTGAGATCTCGGTCGAACCAGCTATGCCAGATGCCACCGCCATATGTCTCGACGCCGACCTGTAGGAAGCCTTCACTCTGGCTGTTGGAAATGGGCTTTATACGTAAAGTCGGCGAGTCGGTATGAGCACCTACAGAAGTCAGCATCAGGCTCGGGATGAAACTTGCTCAATGGATGAGCCAATCGCAATGGTTGTTCAAATGAGTTCACAGATCAAGCGAACAACGTACCGATGATACTGATTGGGTTGCCGGGCTTCCATTTCTTGCCAATTGCGAATGCAAGGATGGTGGACGCGTTTCGGGTGAGCACGTACTGCTAGCTGTCATTTTCGGCCTGCGTAATCAATGAACCGATTGACTTACCTTGCCGCCAGGCTGGCAAATGGACGACCAGTCATTCCGCTCTTTGATCTCCTTATAGCCCGCGCCGATGAAAGTCTGCTTGAGGTTATGGACAGCGTGGAAAGGTGTCGGTGAGCCGTTCACGAAGTGTAGGAACTCATGGGCGGCCTTCGCGTCGGCAGTCATGGTGGTCGAAATCGCGAAGCTTCTCCTTGTGATCCTGCCAAAGAGAGCTGACTGCCAAGTTCTATTGAAAGTGTGAGCTTGCCGAAATGGTAGGACGTGCATCAAAGCTGGCTTCTACGTGCAAGAGTTTGCGAATTACCTGCCCTCATAGCCTGGCTTCTTAGTACATAATGCCAAGCTACTGGCAGGAGCTCTTGCGGGCCAACCGGGCACCCAGTGGGTATCCTTTCATTTGCGTTAGAATAGCCTGACGGACTACTAGCCGGCACTTTCTCAGGTACTAAGCCAATTCGATCTATACACACTGCGAGTGCAAGGCGAAGGCTGAGGACTAAATTCCGCATCGTCTATGCGCCTAGACGCGGGCGAACCTCACGTGGCGCGCCAGCGACTTTAACTCAATATGTAAAAGCCTCGAAACCATGGTATGACCCGCAGGCTTTCTGAGGATGAGAGAAGCCATGCTGGAGTTCACGGCATGTCATTAATCTATAGTACAAGCTTCCCTGGCTCCAGCTGGAGCACCGTCTTCAGCCTTTCTAAGAACACACGTGCCCTTTCCTCGTCACCGGCAGGAACTGAAATGCTAAACAATTTAATCGATGGATCAACCTCTGTGCGGCTACTGGCAGCCGGCCGTCTGGCCTTCCGGGTAGAGACTCGCCCTGTCAATTCGTCGAGGACATCTGGCTTTCTGACTGCCGCAGGCCGTGAGCTGGTCCCTGATGCAAATGCTTGGAGCTGGGGAATTAGCAGTGGCCCCGGTGGTCTGGTGAGTACTTTGTCGAGACCCAGTACGGCATTGAAGAGCTCATCTGCATTCGGTCCACGCTTTCTCGAATGTGGTAAGTCCTCATTGCAAAGTTGTGTCGCACGTGCGATGAAAGTTTCGACCGACATCTCCACACCCAGCACACGCTGTATCCTTTCTCTGACAGCCTGGACCGCAGCCAGTGATATAGGAAGGGCTACCTCCCGTACCGAGGGTGCCTCGCGTTGCGATTCAGCGCTTGCAGAAGCCACTGCTTCAGTCTTCTTTGGCGCCGCGGCCGGTGCGACTTCGATGTTGCTGAGGTCCAAATGCCCAAGCATTTTGATGTGTTCTGACTGATCCCTCGCGTACGACGAGTCAATGTCTCCAAGATACGCCAGTACGTCCCCCTTCAGTAGACGCCCATTGGGTCCTGTAGCGGATATCTTGTTCATCTCCTCCTCAGAAATCCCACGCTCATGTAGCAGCTGAATGACGGAAGGGAACAGGGGATATTTCTCGTTGCGTGGAGTCTGTGAAGGAGCGCTGCCATTTCTCGCGCTAGCTTCCTTCTTTGATTCAGTAGAGGGTGTAGCAGTATCGGCCTTGGGTTTCGGATCCCTTTCTGCTGGCATCTGCTCAGACGAGGACGGCTTTGATGACTCTGCCGCCGACAGATCAAGTGTCGCCAGGTCGTCTTCAGGATCTGCAGTGACAGCAATTCGGGTTCCGACCTTGACTCCCTTCGACCCATCTGGCTGAACGATCTTCGCCATTACTCCGTCATCTTGTGCCTCCACTTCCATCTGAGCCTTGTCGGTCTCAATCTCGAGAAGGACATCGCCCGCTGTGAACTTATCTCCCTCTTGTACCTTCCAAGCAGCGATGTTTCCTTCCGTCATTGTCGGCGACATGGCGGGCATTGAGAATTCGTGGGCCGCAGCCCGGCTCACAGAAGTTTGGAATCCAGCTGTTGAATGTTAGCTCCTTTGGTCTTCACATCAAAATGCAGACGACTTGCCTTTGCGGGTCAGGCCGTAGCACTGGCGGGGCCGGATAAGCCTGGGTAGCCGCGAGGGCAAAAGCGCGCGCGTCATTGTCGCTGGAGGCCCAAAGCCAGACGAGTCAATGAACACGAGCACGCAGAGATTGAGGAATGAAAGGAGCGGAGGGGTCCGACGAGAACAAATCGATGAAGGTGGCCGGCGGCGGAAGCAAGCTGTTGGGCTTTCGCTGCGGCGAGTCTAAACTTAAAACGTCCAACGATTTGTGTCCAAGCTCAACTTGACCAAAACCACCAATCGACTATACAGCTGATACCACTTTGATGGATTTCCACGGGACTCCTTTCCATCGCCTTGAACAGAGATCCTACTTTCTATAATGCGCGCCGGTCTCTCCTTGGCCTCCGGCATTTTTCGCATTCCTTTGAGGTGGCAAGCCAATGTATCCAGCGTGTCTAATTGTGGACTCGCGTGCTTCTTCCGGACTTCGATTTTCCCGCAAAGGAGCTTAATTCTTGCGCGACTGCAAAGCACAGCCCGTGGCTCACAAGGGCAAATCCAACCAAAAGCCGGCAAACTTTCGCAAGCAAATCAATCATGGAATCCTACCGTCAGGGCGTTGGCAGCTCGAAAATCACCCGTACTTCTATTCCAGAGCCGTTCAAGAGTTCCAAACATGCTGGCTAGAGTGGCTGTCGGTGTCATGTGCTATGCATACGCAGCTTTTCGTATGTGGTCACTGCATCCCAGAAACTCGTTCCATGACAAATTCCTCGATTTGTGAACATTCTGGTTGTCACGGAGCTCAAGAAGCTTAAATCGAGAGATTGGAAAATTACCCGGGCAGTACTGATTGAGCTCTTAGATCTATTCACGGGTGTTCTCAATCCTCCGGAAGGCTTCCACCCGATGCTGAGGCGTACGATGCAAGTTGTGGTGATAATGATGTTCGGTGCAGGGTCGTTCGTTCTCTTCAGGGTAGGTCACAGGCGACAAGAAATTATCGAGGCTGCCTTCGCTTACAGTATTGTTCTTTCAGAGACTGCGCGCCGTTCACTCGATCACAGCTATTCCCCAGAAACCTTCAAGTTCCGGTGTGCAGCAACCATTACTTCTAAAGATCCGGATATCTCGCATCATTCCGTATGGGCCGAAGACAGTGACAGTACCCTGCAGGGATGTGAGTCTCACCATGCCTCTGTACGTCGAGAATGAGGACCCAGCGCCGAGAGAACCAGATCAATCATCTACGAGCCTGTTGACCATACTTACAACCCCATTCCGCCTTTTCGGCCAAGGATTGCAGCGATTCTACGCAGAATTCCAGAGTCTTTTCTGGCAGCGTGACAATCCTTTACTAATCGTCAAGGGCTACCGAGGGGTGTGGAATCTCGATGCGGACAAAGGAAGCTTTGCTCTGGGCCATGGGGCGAGACTGAACGACGTGGTCCGCTCTACGTTTTCTTAGAAGCGCAGTAGGTCTACTTCAACTTGTAACAACAGTACATGGACCGAGTCATGGCCAAAACTTTGTACAATACTATAGTATTACTTCTTCAGGCCGTTACACATTCTTGCGGCCCGTCAGCTGACCGCGGGATGATCTGGGTTCGGTGATGACTACCGGCGTCTGGGTGGCGGAGATCTTGAATCCACCGAGCTCGAATTGCGCCTGCGACGCTCCGGCGAATATTGGCGCTGCTTTGATCTTCGATCTTCATACCTTCGATCAGGCGCCGGTGACACTGATCTTGAATCAGACCGCGCAGGTAATTTTCTGCGCCTATCTGGGCTTGGCGATCGACTATATTCCCTTCCTCGTCTAACATCCGGCGTGGCAGACCTGCGGTCAGGCCTCGGCGAGATCGAACGCTCTGCAGAGCGAGAGTACGTTCTCCTTCGGCCGTTTCGAGGAGGCCCCCTCCGGTCAGGGCTAAGGCTCCGCTCTCTCCGTGGACTCGGTACTCGAGCGATGCGCCTCGGTGGCGTCCTTGATCGAGAAGAGTACGACGAATAGCTGCGGTCTGACGATGCTCGACGATTCGTTTCGCGACCTCTCCGGGGACCTCGACGTGAGACTGATGGAGTTCGAGACGGGCTTCGGACAGGACGTCGTTGCTTCCGGACCGGCGACCTAGATGGCGAGCGTGACCTGCTGCTGTATGATGAGTAGCTAGATACGCTAGCTGAATCAGATGCAGAATCCTGAGGTGGCAGAGCGGCGGGCAAAGTAGGTTTGGGCATGTTTTTGAGATACTCTCGCATATCCTCCGTGATCACGCCCATACCAATACTTGTAAAGTAATTGATGGAGAATCTGATGTTGCGAGGGTTGTCTTTGGGAAATATACCATCCAGACTGGGCTGAAGCATGTCTTCCTTGAGCGTTGTCGCTAGCCTAGGTATCCCAAGCGCCTCGGCAATATCTTGGAAAAGGATCTTGATGAAAATTCGACTGCTCGACGTCGTCTCTTCTTCATTGAGGTGGATGGCTGACAAGACGTGCCATCCAATTGCATCCGAGGCGAACATGTGGCCAAAAAAGCGCGCAATGTTGCGGAGTCTGTTCGTTTCATATCTGTGAATGGTATCGTAGTATTTGACGAATGACTCTTCGAAGAGCTGATTCCAGAGCCGATTCAGCTTTGCAAAGCGTTCTCCTATCAGACCAAAGAACTTTGAGTAGGTTTTCTCCTGCGAACAGCATTCAACGATCATCGACGGCAACTCTTCCTCTTTTCCGGCCGGCAAATTCACCTTCATGAGCTTGTGGCATGCTTCCTCGAAATCGATACTGGACTGGATGGTCAGGTAAATCGTCTTCCGAAGATTGACGAGGTCTGTGTTGCTTTGGTCCTTTATCTCCATTGCCTTTTCTTCCTTGGCGTCTTCATCTTCTGACGAGTCATCACTTTCGTAGTCGCCCTCAGATTCGCTACCACTGGCTTCACCCAAAATTTCGGCTTTCAATCTCTTATACGTAGTCTCATTCTGCTCCCACTCAGAATCAAACTTGAACACATTGAGACCATCTTGGACCTCTATCTCGTCATCGAGCTCAATTCTGTGGGTGATCTGATCCTCCTCTTCAACGAGATCAAGCTCTTCTTTTATGGAAGGGTTATCTTTGAACTTGTCTTTCCGCACTTGAAACAGAACCTCAATCATATACTGAACGCGTTTATCGAGGTCGTGCTCATGGAGAATGTTTCGAAACTGATCGAAGACTGCAAGCGAGATAGCACCGTTCATCTCTTCCAGGTGCTGACCGACCTCTCGAGTGAGACCCACGGCAATCTCAACGCTGTCGTCGGTCGGCTTGTGAAGGAGAAGGAGCAGAATCTGAGCTGCCAAGATTTCATGAACAACCTGCTGATTGACCAAATGCGCGAGGAATGTTGTCGATGAAAGGCACACAGCCTTGTCGTTTCGTCGGAATGCCTTCTTGAACTGAGTTATAAGTCTGCCGACCAGAAGCTCTCCAACTTGGGGCAGCTTGGTGTTCACGATCGCGACCATGGCCGCATAGATTGGGGTAAACGGAAGGCTTGCGGCCTGAGCCTTCATGATGCTCCGACAAAAAAGGCCACGACCACGGACAAGGTTTTCGCCAAAGAGCTCTGGTACGATGTGCTTGATGTTAGAGACGTTGATCTTGTTAATCAGGCCGTTTATGGATTTTTTCAGAGCCTCCCAAGCCATCCTCTGGTACTCTTTGCTTGTCTTATCTGTTATCTGGGATTGAAGAGCTCGTAGCCTCGCTGGTGGTATATATGTGCCGCCCGACCTCATGTTCAACAGCTTCTCATACTCCGCTTTCGCCGCTGCTTCCTTGTCCTCTTTGGTCAACACCTTCGGCGCCTCTTTCGTTTCGTCCTCACCGCGACGGCGCTGCGCGCCTGTCCGGTAATCATCTTCGTGCGGAACAACGGGCGGCGTCGGGCGGCGGCGCGAAGGTGAGGGTGATCTCGAAGTCGCCTGCGTTTTGCGCTTGCTGCCAGCATGATACGATTCCTCTGTTTCCCTAGGAGGCGGTGTGGGAAGCCTCACAGCCGACTGTACCACAGCCGTGCCCGCCATATTGGCGGCGGAGTGGTGGAAAGCTGTGAGTGACTTGACTGCTGTGATCTCAGCAAAGTGATGCGGCAGGCAGATCGCGAAGATGGAAAGCAGGCTGCGGCGCGGATTATACTCCGCGCAGAACTGCTTGGCATTTGACAGCTATTTGGTTTCGGGCTCTGCCTCCTTACTTATGGAACCTTACGCTCACGACATTGCACCTTGATAGTTCCAGTCACTCCTTTCTTGAGTTAATCGATCTACCGACACAATGGTACACGCGCGAGAATCCTATCCAGCCAGTGAATGGGAGCTAACAATCGGTTCAGTTTGACAGACTCGTCGGTCTTACTATGCTCATTGCAGCTACGGTCGTGTTTCTGTACTATACGACATGGACTCTCTTGATGGTAGGATCATCTCCCTGCCAGACAGAATCTCGGCTGACTGGTTTGTCTTCGCAGCCTTTTGTTGATCAAGGGCACCCGTCGCACGACCTCTTCCCTCCCAGAGTTTGGGCAATTCGCATTCCGGTCATCTTGCTGCTCCTCGGCTCGACAGTGGTCGGCAGTTTCCTTGCAGTGGTCATGATTAAGAGCAACCAGAAGAAGGCAGCAAAGGCCAAGGCGGCTGCCGCCAAAAAGAAGTCTTAAAGAGAGGATAATACACACCTTGGACGTGTGTCCCATGGCAAGAACGTTGACACGAGCACTCAACTCTAGCTCCCAAGGCGGCATGTGCAACACGTGCGAAGTTGAGGGGGAATCAACAATTTCGTTAAAAAGTCGTACCAGAGACAAGAAGTTCGCCGTTCTACGTCCCGAGCGATATTCGAAAGGCAGATTTGGACCTTAATTGGCCGCTCGACTTGCATTGCCATACTTCTCGAGTAGCATGATATTGTGGAACCAGCCGAGGACTATGCCATTGCAAGTGCAGTTCCCACCCAATGTTCGAGAGTCACTCAGGTACGCTAGCCTATCAGCCGGGACTTTCGGAAGATATGACTAAACAGTGATGGTGGTGATGATGAGATTCGACATCTTTCCGGCAGCTCATGGCTCCTGGTTGTGATGACCATGTACTCCAAAAACATGCCCTCTGCCATTCTGAAGCTCTCTTTGTGTGTCTACGGTAAATAGCCAGGTAAGCAAGCACATAAAGGTTACGCACAGCGTTGCGGCTGTGGCGAACCGAACGGCGATCTTTGTGATGTGAAACTAAGACGTACAACAAGAATTGATTGATACGGTTCTGGCATTGCTAAACATCCAATTGCCACTACTGTAAGATCATGCCTTCAGCCGGCCAGTGATCGAAAGTTAGAACCGATATAACGATTGCGGGCTGCACTCCGAAGCATCCGTCATTGCGGAGGGGTCTCACCTGCCAGACAAGATTCGCGTCCGTTCTGCTCTGATCCGTATTTTCTGGAGCGTTTCTGATACAAGCCTCGGATGTAAATTGACAGAGCTTCTGCCGAGTTTCAATTGCCATTGAACACAGCCATTACCGTCGTGAGGAGCACGGTTCCGCCACTAGGAGTTGCAAACACACAAACACCAAGCAATCTGTCGAATAATAAGCAGTCTGTGGATAGTTTTTTTTATCTACCTGTATCATCTGATATCGCGACCGTCCGATCGCGAACTGGGAGTCCTGCTTTAGTCATGGGCAAGCAACCTCACCTATACACCTTCAAGGATGCCGACGAGCTTGCCATGTCCTTGCGCAAGTACATGCTCGAGGCCCAGGGAGCCGCGTTTGAGCGCCACGACATTTTCAAGATCGCTGTCTCCGGCGGCTCCCTGCCTAAGACGCTCGCGAAAGCATTGCTAGCGCAAAGCAGCGGCGGCGATGATGTACTTAATTTCTCAAAATGGGAAATATTCTTCGCCGACGAGCGTGCAGTCCCGCTCGACCATGAGGACAGCAACTACAAGCTCCTGAAGGATGAGCTGCTTGACAAAATCCCCTCGAGCCTAGGCAAGCCATCAGTCCACCCCATCAACGTGGAGCACCTTGGCGATGCCACTGAATTAGCCGACGACTACATGCAGAAGCTGCGAGATTCGTTCGCGAAGAAAGATAGTGTCAAACTCCCCATTTTCGATCTCCTCCTCCTTGGCTGCGGGCCCGATGGCCATACATGTTCCTTGTTTCCAAAGCACGACCTTCTGAATGAAAAGGACTCTTGGGTTGCTGCGATCGAGGACAGCCCGAAGCCGCCACCCAAGCGCATCACGCTGACGCTGCCCGTCGTGACGTCGGGAGTCAGGATTGCTTTCGTGGCGACTGGCGGCGGCAAGAAGGGTATCATGCAGGAAATATTGGATTCTGATGAAGGCAGAAGTTTGCCTTGCGGTCTTGTCAACGAACAGGCCGCCGAGAAGGTTAGCTGGTTCACAGACGAGGCAGCTGTGGAGGGAGTTCGCTTTCCTCGGAGGGGCAACTTGTAATTGTAGTCTCTGCTCAAAGGGGATGAGGGAGCCTGCATGTCGCATAACAACTAGAACGAGATGAATCATGACCAATATCATAGCCCGGACTTCCTGCGAACGCCGGCCGTACCATCATTCGTGGGACGGCATGGCAGCCAAACTGCTCACCTCAGCCAGGCAGCAATAATTGGAACAGAGCAACCACGACGACACCTCATGCGTACGTCTGTGGAGAGCAGCACTGCATGTCTATCTTGCTGTCGAATCAGCCCGTGGACGGATATGCAGGACATCGAATCGAGACTTTGGGAAAACCGTGTTTGTCCTCCTGCGGGCAGAACAGAACATATCCCCGATTGGCCGCAACGAGCATTAGTCGTGTCCCTGCAGTCACTCTCTCCCGCCAACTCCATCTCTCCTTCATGAATTCTTACCACGGGATGATTGCCAAACAAAACCACGCGCGATGCTGCAGCAACGTGGTCCCGCTTCCAGCCGGCGACACCTGGGTTGTTTTAGCCACGCCGATGAAGACGTGTAGTTTGTCATTGACGCCGCCTGGGGTTGAGCCGTCAGGGGACTCAGACCCCTTCACCGGAAACAACCTTGACCCGTCGATTGGATGCATATGTTGTGCATCCGCGAGCGAACACTACTGCACAACGACGATGGCACTGTCTCAAGATCCCGCAGATGAGTTCCTCGATCCAACCGTGATCAGCGATATCAACAAGCAATTGATGTTGCCAGCTATGGCTTTCGGCCTGCACTCCTTGAAGCGCTACTTCCCTCCTTTTGCTGGCTGATTCCTGTTTCTCGCCCGCTGAGCCATCGTGTGTTGTACGATATCCTCTTCGAACATCCAATCGTTACCATCATGTCAGATACTTCATCGAGACGAGGTTCTTGCTGCAGGAGTGAGGATTGGATACTTGTCATCGGCGCTGTAAGAACCCTGATACCATAATTGTGCTCGAGCCGTTTCTAATACTGGTCAGCTACCAGTCAATGGACACCAGAACGCATGGAGAGCAGTGAAAGACCTCCTGAAGAGACTTCCACCAGGTCCTGGAGTGTTACAGAAAGACCGCAGCTCAGCAAAGATTCAACAAGTCCACATCTTCACTACAACACAAGGACGCTATGCCGTCTGCAGATTCAGTCAAAGCCAGCAAGCTCGAAATGCTTTTGGTACTGCGCCCTCGTGATCACTTTACCAATTGTGCTAATCATTCCTCTAGATTGGATCGGAGGCAACGTCTGGCATGCTGCAAGAATTGGTGCCTGGTTGTACAGAGTCGGTTCCGAGTACAATAGCTCTGCCGCCCTCGTCGACAGCTGGGATCACTATCCCTACAAGAACACCCCGTTGGAGACGTTCTGGGGCATTGGCAATGCGTTTCTGCAACGGACACCCACCGCCGGCCCCATCAGCCCAACGATGCGGCCGGTCGGTCCGGTCTATTCGCAACCACCGCCACCCCGTGCGCTGACACCGAGTCCGACGCTCGAATCGTATAGGATGACTCCGCCACCGAGCCGGTCCTATGACCAGAGCTACTGGCGCCCTTGTCAAGCCATGCCTATCAAGCGGCGGAAGCAGCCGACGTACAATAGGCCGACCTGGTCGGGCCTCCGGGAGCCATCTTTTTGCCGTGCAGATGTTTTCACGGCGCCGATTATCTGCAACGGGAGCGATGAACCTGTACCATGTGTGAATGCCCCGCACAACGGTGCGATGTTGGTGGCGTAGGAGATGAAAATGGAGACACATGTATTTGTACGAATAGCATGACAATGACACACGATTATTATTTTTTTGCAGATTTGAGCACAAACATTTGTCATTGATCAATTTCAGAGGTATTTGTCGACTCAGGAAAGAAGTGCAGGGCCGGTATGTCGCTGCTTATGTTGTGATTCGGAGACTGATCCTCGTCTTCACCCTGACTGTGGCGAGTAGAATTGTACTAAAGGACCTCTTTCTCACTGTGCGATCGTGGCATGGAAGCGACCGGTACATTCGCATTGCGCGTCATGAACAAAGTTTGACCTCCAGGGTTCTTCAATATCTCCGGACGTGCCACCTCGGCCTACTCGTACACTCGCTAAAAGGCTCATCCGAGCCACGTTTGCGAACTATCCCATTGTCCTAAGCTCTTGCTGGCTATTGCTCCTCCTCATCCGAACTCGTTGCTGAAGCCATTTCGTCTTGTAGTCATCTCAAATAGTCCGCATTTACCTGTATTTTCGTAACTGAGAACGTCAGTACTCGTCCGCTCAAGTGTCAGCTGGGAACTTACATCCAAAGTGAGTGCTTTGCTCGTGTTGGCGGTTTGATCTCGGTGGATACCAACAAGGGCTTCCGAGCCTTGAAACAAGCTGGTCTTCAAACTGATGACAATGAACTGCATTCCAGGTCCGGCGTGCTGGCGAATGTAATTCCCGATTCTGGCAACGTTGGCATTGTCGAGTGCGGCATCGACCTCGTCAAGAACGAAGAATGGTGAAGGTTGATAGCTGTGGATTGCGAATAGGAGTGCCAGTGCTGCGATGGTTTTCTCTCCTCCTGACAGGTGCTCCATGTCGCGGAACCGCTTCAGAGGCGGCATCGCATGGTAGCGAATGCCGTCCAGGTATGGCTCGTCAGAGTCTTCCTGATCAAGATAGGCCTGGCCTCCCATTGGCGTCGCTGTGCTCCGCGTCAGCTCCTTGTAGATAGGGTCGATTTGCTCAGTAATGTGAGTAAAGGCTCTCTTGAACAGCGCGAGACGTTGTTCCTTGACATCCTGAAAGTCGTCCTTTGCCTTCTTCGCGCGCCGGCGCGCATCCTCGAAGTCCTTCTCAGTTGATTTGAGCCTGCTTTCCGTGGATTCCAGGCGCTCTATAGCTCGCATATTGGGAGCCATGTTTCTCAACTCTTCATCCAAGGTAGTGATCTTGTCTTGGAGCTCCTGTTCGAGAGCGTCATCTGTTCGTTCGAGGAGGTCTTCGTCCAGCTGCTCAAAGTCGACATCAATGCCAAAGTCCTGAACTGTCGGCTCTTGCATTACTTCGTCAACCTCGTCGACGTCCATTTCATCATCATTGCTCTGTGCGACGACATCAATCGGCAATTCATCCAGAGCCCTAGAATCATCGGTCAATGGAACTGTGATATCCTCAAGCTTGCAACGACGGAGCAACTCATTGCGAGAATCGGAAGCATTCTTCAGGTCACTTTTCGAGTTGCCAATATTCCGTAACAGCGCCTCGCCCTCCTTGTTGTGCTTGGACACTTCGCGTCTTCGCGCCGCTACGACTTCGCTCTTCTTGCCAGCCGCCCGCTCCTGGGTCTCAAGCTTCTCTTTGAGCTCATCAACCTCAGCTGATATCTCGTCTGTCTCGTTCGCAATGGCCTCCCTCTCTGCTTCGATTTGCTGAAGGTCGGCACTCACGGTGTCCAGCCGAGTTTGAAGCCCTCGGACTCTGGACTGGAGCTCGCGGAGCTCTTGTTCTTCACGAGTGATACGAGCGGACAACCTTGCCTTTTGCTGCTGAAACTCGAGACGCTTCTCGGATGCCTCTTGTTGGAGCGAGCCTTGAGAACTTTCATACTGTCGGATACTGTTGAAGCCAAGTCGCTGGCAAAAGCTTGAAAATATGCGGTCCTCGCTCTGGGATACAGATCCCTGCACAGAATCTAAGCGCTCGCGAAGTTCGTCAACGATAGCTTCTCGCTCCTTATAGCGCTCACGTGTCTCTTTCAGCTCGCCCTGTGCGTGTGAGAGCTCCTTTTGCTTGCTTTCAATGTTCCTACGGTGCGATTGCTCATCTTCCTTTGTGTCTCTCAGTCTCTGTTCAAGGCCGGCAAGGTCGCCGTTTAAACGATGCTCCTCGACAGCGTTGCGGCGAGTATCCGGGAGGGAACCAATCTGGGAGCGGAGCTCACCTGCGAGCTTTCGAAGATTGTCGAGTTCAGAGTCCTCAAACCTGCGAGTAGTCTGTTCCCTTCCACGCCCACCAGTCATCAGGCCGCCCTTGTGAATGACCGTACCGTCTAGAGTCACAGCCTTGGCCTCAACGCCCTTTTCGTAACAAATATACTTTGCAGTAGCCAAGTCATCGCACACGACAGCGTTACCACAGGCATAGGACATCGCTCGATCGTAAGATTTCTCGTAATCAATCACGTCCACAGCCATTCTTGTGCCCTTTGCGAGGCCCTTGAGATTGGCATTGATGGGTTTGACCTGGATCGTGTCCAGCGGGATGAAGGTAGCTTGTCCACGACGCTGCTCCCGAAGATATTGCATACATTCACGGGCCGTCTTTTCGTCATCTACAACGATCGAGTCGAAGTTGCGACCGAGGACAGTCACCATGGCCTCGTGGTAGCGTTTTTGTTTCGGCTTACACAAGTTGCCGATGCGATCGCGAACTCCGGGAAAGATGCGTTTCATGTCAGCGATCACAGCTTTCATCTGCGCTTCCTTGTGACTTTGCTGGCGGCCATCTTCCGCTTCGAGGAGCTTGGTGAGGACTTGTTGCAGCTTCTCTTCTAGCTCGGTCCGTAGCTGGACAATCCTTCGTTGCTCGGATGCTAGAGAATTAGCCTCCTTCTTCTTGGCATCAAGTTCTTCCTGAATTTTCTTGATGGTCTCTCGAGCAGTCTTTTGCTCCGTCTTGGACCTCTGCAGTTCCTCGGTGAGGCGGGTCTGCCGATATTCAGAAGATTCGAGCGTACTTTTAAGGCTCTGCAAGGTCTCTTTGTCGGCACGGTATTGTCGGCCAAGGTTGTCGGCTTTCGATTGATCCTCTGCACATTTCGATGTCGCCTCCTCTTTGAGTCTGTTGTATTGCTGCAAGTCGGCCTCACTAAGCATTCTACCTTGCTGCTGGCCTTGCTGTTGCCACTCGGCCTCCCATTGAGACTCTGCCTTCTCGACCGTCTTGACGTCCTTTTGCAGCTGCTTGACAACATCGGCCTTGGCATCCCGCTCTTTCTTGAGAGCCGAGATCTTGACACCGATGGTATTCTGTGTGTCTTTTAGGTGGTGAATCTTCTCGGCGAGGGGCACCAGGCTGTTCTCCTTTTCGAGAACCTCTCTTTCCCTTGTTTTGATGGCCCTGATCGTCTTGTCGACCTCGCGTTCGGCTTTGGCACTTTCTTTCTTTGCCTGGTCCAGATCGTTGTCATATTTTGTCATGCCACGGCGCTGCTCTTTCAACTCCTCTTGGTGGCGTTGAATCTCTGCCTGAGAGTCGTCCATAACCTTTTGTAGCTTATACAGCTTCCAAAGCACGTGTGTAACTACAGCCTGGTCTCGCTGCTCGATCTTCCGGGCGTAGCTGTCGGCTTCGCGCTTTTGATCCTGATATTGTTTGATCTCTGAGTTGATGCCCCTTCGTTTGGTCAGACTGTTGTTCTGATTTTCTAATGCCTGCTCTTGCGCTGCCTTGAGTTCCTCGTACTCGGCCTTGAAATCGATGCTCCCGGAGATTTGCTCGATCAACCTGGTCAAGTCTTTGGGTGACTGCGACGCAATGGCTTCAACATCACCCTGGAAGACTAGGAAGTTGCGGGCCTTGATGAGGATGTTTTCTGCCTCCAGCGCTTGGTTGTACTGCTGAGCAGTGACCACACGATTGTTGATCCTGTACTCACTGGCACCCTGGTTGTTGATGGTGCGCTTCCAGGTCTGCTCATCCCCGGCATCATCTTCGTATACCGCCATGACCCATGCGCTCTTGGGGTCGCTGCGCTCTTGCGTGCTTGAGCCGCCGTCAGCGCCATCCGCGCCATCCGCGCCATTGGCCGTTGCAGAGCCATCCTCGTTGATTGTCGCATGTTTGAGTACGCGACCGCGGTATACGAGATCACGGAGCTGAGAGGAACGAAGATGGGATGATTTGATGCCGAGGACGAAGGAGATGGCGTCCATGGAATTCGATTTGCCGGATCCATTGGGCCCAATGATCGAGGTGAAATAGCTGTCGCCGAATAGCAGGCTGTGGTGGCCTTTGTATGACTTGAAGTTGAACAGCTCTAGTCTAATGAGTTTCCCCATCTTGTCGGCTGCGGACGCGCAACGCGACGGGGCAGCGTCTCGAAGACGTCCGTGGGTCTTTCAGATCTGCGTATAAAGGGTGGCGACTTTCTTGAGAAGTTGGAAGTGCGACTCGGGCCCAAGGTGCGCTGATGAATGGCAGACTGTAGCACTGACACGGGCTGCTGGACACGCGAGAATACGCGTCCTGAGCTGCCCGCCGTTTCGGGCAAGTTGCGACTTGCGACGGGCAGCAGGCCGCTGGAACGGAGATAGAACTCCGCCGGGGCCTTGGCGTGGCAGCAATGCAGCGCGCGGGCTTCAGGCTGGCACGTGGTTCCTTAATTGCCTGGCAGCTCCCCTATGATCGCATCGCCTTGCTTGCTGGCCTGGTGATGCGATGCTGCTGCCGAATGACTGATTAATCCTGCCCGTCGACTGCATACCTCTGTATTGCCTGGCCATGGCCATTTCTGACCCTCATCAGCTGCGCGCTCTCTCCCGTTCTTGAGACTGGCCACTAAGCTCAATGCTTTGAAGCACGACCGCGTAGCCACCTGCGCTGCAAGCCGCACACATATTCCTCGTGGCATCATACCCCGGACCTAGTATATGATAGTGCGACGTCTCTCCATCCCGACAACTCCTCCGATTCACACTTTTAAATCACCCCCTCGAGTTGATAGTATTCCAAAATGGCTGAATCCGGCGAACACCTGGATCCCGAGTCGAAGTCGGCAGCCGACGCTGTCGCTGTCGAAAACCATTCGGAGCCCAACATCGCCCCTGATCAGACGTCAGCTATACCTCCTCCAGAGGCAGATCTCGCTGGTGTTTCTGCTCCGCCCAGCCCCGGGTTGCTGTCGCGGAACTCCTCCTACGCAAAGTCGGATTCTGGCGGTGAAGATTGGGACCCTTTCCCTCCAGTTGAACAAATCACACTACTCGACATTCTCGACAATCCTATCTTGACTCGACAGCTTGAAAAGTGGCAACACACACTAGCAGCGCAGACAGAAAGAGTCAGACAACAACGAGAAAAGCTCAAGTCAAGGGGCTCCAGGGCAAGAGATCGGGTGGTAGAAGAATGGAGACGTCGAGTACCTTTGTCCGCGGATCAGCAGCTCGAAAAATACCGAAAGCGCATGAGATCTGGAGTGGATAGGCTGGGGGCAAGGTGGAACGATACCAAGGTGGTTACGCTGCGTGAAAAGGTTTCCTTCATTGCGGGCGTCCTCAACACCTTCATCAGTGGATACCTCATCGGTGCGCATCCGGAGTACTTCTATCTATGGTACACGGCACAGCTGCTCTACTTCATGCCGATTCGGTACTATACCTATCATCGAAAGGGCTACCACTACTTTCTGGCGGATCTCTGCTATTTCGTCAACCTCCTTCTGATGATCTCGATCTGGGTGTTGCCGCGGTCTAAGCGATTATTCATCAGCACATATTGTTTGGCCTATGGAAATAACGCCATAGCAATTGCAATGTGGCGGAATTCCATGGTCTTCCATTCCCTCGACAAAGTGACCAGGTAAGTCGCATGTCAGAGATGTGACAAGAGTGACGCTAACACGGACAGTCTCTTCATACACATCATGCCCCCTGTGGCGCTCCACTGCATGGTCCACTTGACCGACGCAAAGGTGCAGCTCGCCAAGTTTCCCGCAATCTACAGCATACGCTTCAGCGAGGCATCGAGTCCGGAACATTATAGCCTCTGGGCAATGATGGTATGGGCTACGGTCCCATATGCAGTCTGGCAGCTCTCTTATCATTTCTTCATCACAGTCCGACGACGTGAGAAGATTGCCGCTGGAAAACCAACGAGCTTCACGTGGTTGCGCCGATCGTACTCCAAGGTGTGGATCGGCAAATTCGTCCTATCACTCCCGGATGCGCTGCAAGAGCCGGCGTTCATGATGATCCAGTACTCGTACGCCATTTTGACGATGCTGCCATGCCCACTGTGGTTCTGGTACCGGTACGCAAGCTCAGCTTTCTTGATGGGTCTGTTCGTGTGGAGCGTCTACAATGGTGCGACATACTACATTGATGTTTTCGGCAAGCGATTCCAGAAGGAGCTCGAAGCATTGAAGCGAGATGTGTCGAAGTGGCAGACCAGTCCATCCATGGACGGCCTCGGGGGACTGTCGGGCGTGGCCACTCCCAGTATTGAAAGCGCGATGATGGACGACAGGAAACGACTGAGTCAGGACGTAATGATGCTCGATCCTCCGACACCAGCTGTCGGGCCGACCATGATCGATGGCGGAGTGGCAGACATTGCAAGAGGCGACCAAGATCCGTTCGAGAAGAAGGAACAGTAGGCAGTGCGCGTTCGGTCAGCAATGGGAAGATCGAGTCACAGAACGCGAGTGATAATGTAGTCTTACGAGACGTTCATGACGAATAAAGTGGACTGCTAGAGCATATTTTGGCCCATTTGATTGATGGTGATTCAAGAGCCAGTCTCCTGGCTCGTGAGAAGAAGCTCTTGCTCCCCCCACCTATCGTGACGAATGGCGTTCTCATGCGCGTGCATCAAATTGACACGCAAGGTCGACCAAAACGCTTGGTGTGTATGAGCCGTGTCTCTCGACGAGGCGTTTCCATAGCCTTGCACAAGTCAACGGCTGCCAGATACCAGGCTCTTTTCTCGAAGCCAGGAGTTGCGAAGCAAGCCACGATTGTGAATCTCGCGTCATTCAATCGGCGTCCACCGAAGAGAAATCCCGTAACGGGTTGTAGCTGCCGAAAGAAATTTGGCGGTCGTTGTGTTCGCGCACAAAAAGCACATACAAACGGCATGCTTGGCTCGTTGGTAGGTGGTTCTGCATGTTGAGACGCTCCTTGGTAGAGCGTTTGTGTCGGACCATGGTCCGAAGCGCAGCACCACGGGCAGTGCTGATTGGCGCAATCATCGAATGACGGTTGTCAGTCGTGTGGCAACTGAAGACCGGCCTACTTATCCAAGGTGCTGTTCCAAGCCTCGAGCAAGCAAAACCTTTCTTCCGAGTCGATGTTGGTCTATGAAGACACATGAAATTTGTTGGTGGAGTAGTCCGTACCGGTGATGGGATGATTGCGAGACCTTGCGATCGCGGGTTTTGACATCTAGGCTGGCTGCCGGCATGTGGCTGTTTCTGCTACTCGGAGCCCAAGGGGTGTGTGTAACGTGTCTCACCCGGCCATCATGGCTAGGGTCGCGCATCGGTTGCAGAGCGACAGTCCGTCAGACTGCCTCCCTGTCAGGGCTTGTCTGCATCGTACGCAGACGCCCTGCTCGGAACCGGACGATGACGAGTTTGTGACTGGTGGCGGGGACGACGAGGAGCTGCTGCCGGCACTCGAAGAGCCCGAGGATGAGGAAGAGCTCAGGCTGGCGTGTCTCTGTACGGGCTTGGGCATGGGTCGGCCCTGGTGCGCGACCTCGGTCTGAAGCTGCAAGACTCTGGAGATGTCCATGTTCGTGAGTCGGAGTGCCCTGCGGGTTCGGGTAGCGAGTCGAACAGTGGCAGCGACGAATATCTAGGTGGAAAACAGAGGAGCAAGCAAGCCCGAAGCGGGCGCAGGGCAGCTCCTTTTTGAGCAAAACATGCCAGGCGTCGACGGGCAATCACGAAGCTGGTGGCACTTGTCGAAGGAGCAGAGGGCGCGCGGCATTATTGCTCGAGCAAGGGCATCGATGAAGGGCGCGACACCGATCCGGGTCCAAACTCAAAAGCGGCAGCAGGGTGTTGTGATAGGCTGCAGGACAAGGCTCCGGCCTCCGCTTCTTGCTGTTCCAGAATGCAGGAAAGGCTTGATTGCTGCCGATGCCCGATTGCTGCATGCCTGCTCGATGCGCTTTTCTCGCCTTTCGCATTCCTGCACTGACACGATCGACACCGTCACGACCGTTCTCCACGCGTGCCGGCCGTGGCATCGAGATGCATTGCCCAGATAAGCTGCTTCGAAGCGCGGGGCCTGCAGAGGTAGGTACAGAATAGACGATCTGCAGCGGCTGCAGCGATCCGCCCCAGACCCAAGGATGCCGACGATGCCGGAGCGCAGACCGAGCAGCCCTTTCGTTTCCACTTTCTCCATTCCAATCGTCATCAGGCTCGCCTTGCCTCGCCATGTCTGTCACCTTGCGTGGCGGCGAGTGCCTGTAAGCTCGATACTGTACTTGTGTAGACCAGTTCCAGCCGATGACTGCCTCGCCACAAGCTTACCGCACCATCTCTCTCTTTCGTCAGCGAGACAGGCACATAGGAAAGCAAGCATTTACCGTACTACGTAGCCGATGATCTAGCAGACTACCTTACTGTTCTCTGCATCTGTCGAATTGCCAGATGCCGCACAAGGTCAGATGTCGTGTGGGATCAAAAGTACCGCCGAACTGTCCCTATACCGTCCACTTTTTCACTTTGTGGCGCCTGCTAGCTTCGCACAAGTCTCGATCGTGACTCTGCTCGAAAGTCTGCATTTCTCTATAGTCCTATCCCTTTGAACCGAGATTGAACTCTCTTCAAGCAGTGCTCGGTGACACAGCGAACGTTCCAAGTTTGCAGCGTTAGCACTGCTCTAACCATGTCTTGAACCGGCTTCTCCCAATCAGAAACTCGCCATATGCAAAACCTTCAAACACCACGCTGGCCAACGCCTTTTGACTGACTCCGTAATGCAATGCAATGCTGCGCTCCTCCTTACGCGATGCCCAACGCACCCATTTCACCCTCGCGGTCTGATCTTATGTGGACTTATGCCTCTGACCTTGGCGGACACGAAGCTGAACTGGTTGGTCATCACAGAGTATCCCGAGTAGACGTCCAGGAGGCACTGCCCATGCGAGCCTTCAAATTCGACCATGCCTTGAAGCTGAATGGTACCCCGCGTCATGACTAGTGGCGGCGGTTGCCACGACCGCGCCAATTTCTGTCGAAACATCGTGACCGCGCTCGTGACACCAGGATCTCGTGGGTATTCCGGGAGCATCGACAGCACATCGACCTGGCCGGCATTTTTCTTGTCTTTAGGACCGCCTCCCGTGCTGGCTTTGGTCTCTTTCGAAGCTTGTCCCTGTTCCTGATTCCTCGAGTTCGTCGCCTTTGGGAGCCCAGTCATGCCTGTCAGTAGATCCGGTCGTAATTGTGGCTTTGCCGCCGGGGTTTTCAGCCCCATAGCTTCCATGGCCCTGTCGTACTGTGCGTTGAGAAGATCCTTCGCCGTCGAATATGCACTTGTCGCAACCGCCTCCGGCCAAAACGCCCGCTCAGCTCTCTTGACGTTGACAGGAGGCCTACCTCGATACCCAACAGCAATGTAGTCGGGAGCCCACTCGATCCCCAGCTGTTCATACTCTGGCGGTGCCGATGTGGGAATGTCCACGTTCAGCCACGCCCTCCGGACTCTGACGTCTTTTCCAAGGACCCTCGTGAGTCTGGGGTCGCGTAACAAAGCTTGCAGCAGCGACGCTTTCAGCTGCTCGCGGACCTTCGCCTGGCGGTCCTTGTCTCTCGTGAATTTGACGAATTCCTGCCATTCCGGGTCGGATCCTTTGTAGTGCTCTCCGGGCAGCTGCTTGACGGGTCCCAGTGGAATGAACCATGCGTCGTCGGGTGTCTGCTCGGGTAATATGTCATCCTCCTCCTCCTCCTCCTCCTCCTCCTCCTCCTCTCCTTCCTGCTCTTTACCTTGGGCGTGAGCGGGCTGCCATCCGGAGCCCTCGGCCTCGCCCGTAGCGCCCTGGGCTGAACTCCCGCCTAGCGCATCGCCTTTGTTCACCTCTTGGATCTTGCCGGCCACGAGAGATAGATCTGCTGCTGATTCATCATCATCTTCTTCATCGTCGAGTAGCACCAGCCCGGTGAGAAAGGCGAAACCGAAGCCGCCGAGTCCGGTCGCTAGAATAAATGTGATCACTCTCTTGACTGTGAACTTCCGAGAGCGCAGGACTACATGCTGCACGTCGACCAAGCCGGGCTCTTGACTCAGCCGCGAGGCGTAGCGCGTCTGCAGGATAATCTTATGCTTGACGGGAAAGCGTGGCTGTCGGGTCAGAGGCGATGCAAGCAACTGTGTAGGCCGCGAGAGAACCAGCCCACGCGCAACGCGCTTCATCGAAGCATCGACTGCTGACACAAACGGTCGGAAAAGGGACGGCTATGTCTTGTTCTGGATTTTAGTAGTTGGCGGAGCAGCTGGAGTCGTAGACAACTAGTAGTGAGGACTAGAAGGCGGCGGGATGCAGGTGACGAGTCTGAAGCCTAATGTTCAGAGCGACGGACAGCGCCACTTGCTTGCTCTACCTCCCGCATCAGCCCTCCACAAGCTTTCGCAAAGACCACGCCATGATTTCGTTAATAACTATCTAAATACTATAATCTTGAAGTGGCCTTCCTTCCCTTGTCCGAGAGGGAAACCGTGTTTGAAACACCGGCCTTGCGCCCCTCTATGTACGTCGCTTACGGGTGAGATTTTGGACTACTTATATGCCAAGCTGCTGAAATGATTACTTGGGCAGACATCCTGCCCAAGAGACTTCAATACTGGCTGCCATGGTATTCTCCACAGTGCAGACTGCGCGATGATGGAACGACCATGATCTCTGCTCTATGAGAGAAAGGCTGTTTACATGCAGCGGCTTGCGGTGCCATCAGTGAACGTTTCCAGAAGCAATAACAACAGTCGACTGTCCTGGTGGATAAGCGATTTACTTGGTCAGGCATCCAGCCTCAAGCTTGGCCCTAGCCACGCAAGATTGACGACCAAAATGACCAAAAAGCCGCCACAGATGTATATTATGCACAGATACCTCTATACCCCTCTATCGTCATAGACTTTCAATATCAAATGCGGCCACCGTTCGTTATAAGCCGTGTGCGGGTCTAGGCAGCGGATTCGGAGCTGCTGGATGCGGCACCGTTCGAAGCTGGCTCGTCAACAAACGCAGATTCTCCGATCAGTTTCCGTTTTGTATCTGCGAGCTCGGTCCTTGTTTGCTGCAATTCGGACTGCAGCTGTTTGATGTAAGAAATGGCATTTTCCACAGTCTTTGCTTTGCTAGCATTGCTGCCACTTCCCACGTCAGTTGTATCGCGACCAATGCCTTCCGGGATCAGGGTCTGAATCTCCTGGAGGGCTGTATTGATACGGTTCCGTCGTCCCTGCTCTGCCAGCTTATGCGAGGTTCGCTTCGACGTGAGGTTCTCTGAAAGCTGCGCCGGAAAATTGACACCCAACTGCGAGGCCGAGCCATCGATTATGCGTTCATAATTTGACTTGTTGGCAAGCAGCAATGCAGTTGTCTCGGAATCCATGTTCGGCCCACCAGGCAACAGCGGCTTGATGCTCGGCGAAATGCGAGGGCGCAGCGCTGGACTGACATGAGACGAACTGCTCCTCTTCTTGTTGCTGCGATTCGCGGTAGACTGATCCTTTAGTGCTGCAGGAGGCAAGCTGACCGCTGGCGAGCCAAGCTCGCCTACCTGTGGACTCGCCATCATGGCACTGGCCGGAGCGCTGCTGATGGTGCGATTCGCGACTGACGTCGGCGTGGTATTGCCCATGTTCGTGTCTTGTGGGTCGAGGTTCGGCGTATTCGGTGCGGATCGTTTGCCCACGTTTGTGTTGAGAGCTCCGGGCTGGGGCGTCTTCGTGCCGCTTTTGCCAGCGCTTGCTTGTTCATTTGGTTTGGGAATTCGGAAAAGAGATGCCGGTGTTGCAGGTGCTGGACCGGGGGGGACTTTGCCCTGTAAAGTGTGCGGGCTCGACTGTGCGGATTTCGTCTGACTGCCAGATCGCGGCGCGGCGGGCGGGGGCATCAAGACCTCAGAAAGAGGCTCGGGTGAAATGGAACCTGTCTCCGAACTCGTTTGACTCTGCAGGACGTGAGATCTACCGTTTGCGCTGAGTGCCGGACTATTTTGCTGAAGAGCTCCAAGTCCTGCAACAACTTCAGCTATTTCTTTGGGCGTCTTGCTTGCAGAATAACGCTTCTGCTGGGCTTTCATCGCAGGGGATGATCTAACAGCATGGACCGGATCTTTGTTGCTCGCTGGACGGCGCTTCGGCTTCCTGACCGCTGACGCGGGACCGGACGTATCTTTTTTCTCGACCTCGATGCCGGCACCGATAGGAGCTGATTGCCGAGAAAACTCCTGAGCCTGGAGAGCAGGGGATGTGAGGGGACTGCGGCCTGTATCAGCATATTGTGCTTGAGGCTATAACGCATCCTTACCTGAAATACTCGGAAGGTGTGCCGTACTCCTGCAGCTGAAAGGCAGGCGACACCAGGGGTGTGAATACCATCTACCACCGGTTAGTCATCTTCCATATTCTGGCGAGAGTTGACGGCCGACCTACCTGATCTTGATGCTTGCTTGATTCGTACATGCCAAGTGCCTGCGAATCTGTGAAAGCGTGAACTTGCGCACCCTGCATTTCGACCGAGTTTGGAGTGGGTGGGACCATTCCTGGTCTATAGTAGTGCGTCTGTTGCCCCGACTGGCTTCGAAGTACAGGGTGGCTGCCGGGTCCTGGTTGCCCATGCTGCTGTTGGTTCTGGTGATGATGATGTTGTTGATGTTGTTGCTGTCTCATCTGTTGGTGGAACATCTGCTGCTGCATGGCCATGTCCGCTAGAGAATCCCCAGACGGGTAAGCGGTCGAGACTGGCGTCGACATCTGGGAGGTATCGAGGTCGGACGAGAAATTGTTATGTGATATATCCATAGGCTCCTGAACCACTTCACCTCCGTCGCCCAGCCCATGGCCCGGTGAAAAGGATGACAGGTCAACATCGTTGAAGTCCAAGAAGTTGAAGTCCTCCTCTACGGTCCCGGGTGCCGGCGACCATGTTGATTGATGCTCGGAATTCATGATGCAGACGGCAGCGGGAACAAGAACGGCTGTTGCAACGGCTTCCGCGGGTGGAAGCCGCGGCGGTTGTGGAGAAGATGATCAAGCTCTTGCAATCGCTGGGCCCGTCGCGCAGGCTCCGAAATGTGAGGGCTCGAATGTGGAAGCGTCGATATTGAAAATGCGAGGGCCAATGGGAGACGGCCGCTAAAGGAAGAGTCGAGGAGCGGGAAAGGCGGGGAACGACGTTGCAAGTCAGCTGCGCAAACGACGACGCGGCGGAGGGGGTCGAGAGTTTTGTCGAGGGCGTTGTGGTCGGGCGCAACGTCGCAGAGCTGGCGGGTGGGGAGGGCGAATGCTTGATCAGCGGTCGGCGGAAGATGGGAACGTGAAGCTGTACTCGAATACTTGCTGTAGATAGCAGCGTCTCACTGTGCTCAGGCGCCGTCGCACCCCACAGCGGCTGCGCTACAGAAAGCCGAAACGGCGAGGGCAGGCGAGCAGCACATCTCACCTTTTAGTACGCCCAGGTTGGCTACGCTCGAATTGGCAGCTCTCCAGTGTCCACATCCTGCATCCCGGTCGCTGCACTCCGTGGCTCTCAACTCGCCTAAAGCCTAACTACAGTCGGCCTGTCTTCCGCCGGCACCCCATAAATCTTCCAGATTTCCTCCCTTGTCGCGCCATGAGGAGATCACATCTGCCGAACGTTCGCCCACCTCGTCTAAATATCCGCCCAAGAGGCCTCCTGCACCTGGAGACGAGCACTGTAACGGGCCGAGCCCGCTGTGTCCTGATGGTATTCGCATCATGGCAGCCGTGGTGTCTCACAATCTCTCCAAGGCACGCTGAGCCGCTGAGCCGCCAATAACGATGATCAGACGGTCGATGTCGGGACATGTCGACAAAGCTGAACCACGGATCTTTCACCACTAATTGACAGACTTGCCGGTCTCCTCAGGTTCGAGTGGCGGTCCCCTCCATCGCTGTGGGCTGGAAATCCTCCAGTGGTCTGCACTGTAGCGATGATGAACCAGAAGAAGATCCCCGGCCTGACGTGGGTACGGCTCTGGGCCATGGTTCTTCATAATGTTAAGAGCCGATATGTGTGCGGTCCGGCTGATCTCGCTGAGGCAACATCTGGGTCTCCCGAGACCGGCATGTGACCTGCATGATTGCGCAAGGCTGGCCAAGCAGGCGGCCAGTCACGGCTGATTGGGGCACGATGCAGAGAATGTGACAGAGTGGGCAAACTATTGATTATATAGAACACGAGCATGAAATAAGACGGTATATGTCCTTTTTGAATCCCGCGTTTTGTATTACGCCCATTGTGATAACCCGCCAGCGCCGCGCTAAAGTCAATAGAGCAATCGATCATTCCCATGTCGTCCGTTGGCCGTAGATTTTTACCGCACCATTCAGAGGTCGAACCGCAAATCTCGTTCAACAGAACCCGTTCCCCATAATGATTGCCATCGTGCTAAACAACAGGAAACTCAGGGATACTGATGTTCGGCCAGCCGTGTTAGGAGCGGAGGTCGATGATGTCTTCTGAATAGACTGGTTCGAGACGAAGTTTTGGCCGCAGGCGCCGTTGATTAAATTTGCTGCAGGTACATATTCCGAATTCAATGGACTGTTTGCATTTGAGGCTGCGTCTCGATATATTTGCATCGTTTTCTGCGTGCATGAGGAACAGCTGATCGAAGAGCCCCCCGGCAGTGTGAGTCCCAGGGGTAAGAAGTAAATCATCGAGTCGGCCGCCGAAGAGCTGTTGTGTGCGCTGGCAAAGCAGTAAGGGAAATCGTTGCCGTCTGATTTCCCGGCCGGATCTGCTTTGAGACAGGACGCATTGAACATGGGTGCGTATGAGAGAAATCCACGGTAAGCCTGAACTACCAGAGGATTGCCCAATTGATAGTCAGCCGCGCAATTCGATGAAGCGATCAGCTGAGTGGCCAATGAAGACATTAACGGGGCGCAGGTATAGTAAGGAACGGCACAGCTCGCGTCGAGGACGGGTTTGAGCGTGGCGTTTGTCCCCGAATCCAGGAAGAAGCCATGTGAGTTCTGGAGGAGCAGGCTGAATGGAACGCAGGACTTGAAAGTCGAATCGCCCAAGAAATTTTCGAAGAAGGCGGGACAGGAAGCCTGAGTGAAATTGCTTCCGAGGCTCGTGTCGAATGGACGTGGAAGAGCTGCTTGCGAGGGTGTTGCCGACGCTGAGGCTGATGAGGTCGAATCTGTCGATGCTGTGCTGGTGGAGCTGTCTGAGGTGGAGGAGGGCTGATCATCAGCGCGCAGACGCAGATGCGGCAGATCGGCGCTCACGTCTCGGCCCAGCAGGGGTCGCGTAGGCAGATCAAGGATCTCGACATTAGGAATGGCAACACAATATGTGGTGAAGTATAGGACCGCCACGAGTATGTAGAGTACGCCTTTGCTCCGAAGAGTCGATGCAGGTACGCGGCTGATGTATGCCGCCATTTCTCGAGCTCATGGAAGACCGCAACGCATTTTCCAAGGGCCACTGCAACACGACCTGATCTCCCAACAGCCAAACCAGATCCGCACAAGTATCCCAGGTCTTGTCCTTCGATTGTATGTAGCAGTCTTGGCTGGCCTGTTGATAGTCGCGGCGATAAGTAGTTGGCACAAGGGAATGCTTTTTGCAAGTTGGAACGATACGCCGGACAGCGTCGCAGGATTGTGAGTCTGGTATCAGGTAGAACAAAGAAATCAAGGATAATAGACGTGGCTGCGAAGGGCGTCGAGCAAAAGAGATATACTGGGACTGTCGAGAAGAGCAAAAAGAAGGACAGAAAGCGAGCAGAATTACTATCTCGGACAGCCCCCACGAGGCTCGAGGGGAGTGAGGAAGAAGGCAGACAACAGCGAGCGACGAGGGTAGTCAGAGAGGAGCTAAAGAGGCCGAGAAGCGCGTCGCCAACCATCAGCAGAACGCAGCAGAACAGAAGAATCATGGTGGCTGCTCACCAGACATCAGCACACCCTCAGGCCTCAGCGGTCCCTCGTCCGCTGCGACGACTAGTGGCCCCCCGATCCGGCGTGGCTTGAAGGCTTTCAAAGGCTCAAAGTCACCCTCTGCTGAGCCTGGCGTAGCTAACTGTGCTGCATGGGGCTAGACCGGCTGCAACGGCGCCGCCTTTGCGCAAGAACACGCTTTCATGGCTTTGGAGCCGTCTCGTGGTTCGTGGAGCTGCAACACGCCCAAGCATGGTAAGCTTCATGAACGGCAAGGCTGTGCTAGGGTTGCCATTGCCTTTGTCTTATACATAGATAGAGTCTGCGCTGCAGTCGATCTGCCACGCCAGCGAGGAAGACACGCAGCGCCTGTCTCTGAGACCGTTTTCCGCGCTGGCGACGATGCGTCCGATGTCTTGTCGAGGCGTCGGTCGGCTGTGTGGTCGTGGAAATTATGCTGCTGGTGCAGTGTGGTGGTGGGTCCTCGGCCAGAAAGTACCCCCTGAAGGTCTTGACCTCGATTGGGAACACGACAGCTTTGTGCGACGCCGGCAGCGCCGACCTGCCTTCCACGTCCGCTCTGCACGCGGCTTGTCTTCGTCCGGACTTCTCCTTTTCACAAGGCACGGTCTTGGGCAACATGGCGGCATACTGTGGCGCCGCAAGCCTAACGCCATCCCTGAGTGCCCGTTCCAAAGCGATCCAGACGGCCGCTGTGGGTAAGATTAACACCACCACTCTTTTTGGCCACAGGCTGGCATGCTCTTAAATTACGTACACACCATCTTGGCCTTCATGCCGCTTCTTCTTGCAAGGATGCTAAGCCGAAGACGTTGAATACTTGTCGCAGCTGAAGGCGACTGCAAAAACCAACCCCACAAATCATGAATGATGCCGGTGTTCGTGATATCCCTACTGCGACGCGGACGGTAAGGCAATTCAGCCATAGTTTGGGTCGATCCTTGGTGCTCACCGTGGCTGCATCCGTGCAGGCGGAGTGATTTCCTTGTCTGTTGCGCTGACACACATTTCGATATCCGGGAGCTGGGCTTCTGCTGCCATTTAGTCTGTCAGCATCTTCGCTGATTTCAAGAAACCTGAATGCGTGAGTACTGCGCTATAGCTTGAGGATTCGAGCAGCTACATTTGTCACCACCAGGACGGCCACTTCTCGTCGCTCATGGCAAAAAGAGATGGTCAGTGGTATCGAAACTTGTCATACATGGCGTAAGCACGTACAATTTGCAGCTACCTCTGTGTAGAAATTTGACTTATCGTGCTTCGGTATGACGAGTCGCATCTGCCAATCGACGGTACTAGTAGCGCAGGCAGCACGAACCACGCCCACTCCAGAATCATGTCTGTGACTGAACCAAGCCTGCCCTTTCAGGCCGGCTCAAATACCGCGATCTTATTCTATACTTTATATCGAATTATATCCTTGTCAAGCTTCGATGCTTGTTCGACCAAAGAGCTCGTCTATACACCTCCCAAGTGGCGACTGGCTTCTCGTCTATTTCTGAGGGAGCAGATCGCTCAACTTGTCCGCGTAGAAGGCCGGGATTACTTCTGGGTTGTCCTTCTCCCAGTCTTCCTTCTTGCTGACACCAGTGAGGACGGCAAGGGTACCACCAAGGCGGCCCTCGATGCCAAACTTGATATCCGTGTTCAATCGATCACCAACCATGCAAGCCTTGTTCCGGTTAAATTGGAATTTGCCCTCAATTGCATCCATCATGGCTTGACTCGGTTTCCCAAATGTCATAGGCTCACGTCCGATCGCCTTGGTGAGTGGTGCCACTACAGAGCCGGCGCCGGGAAAGAATGAGTGGGCATTTGGCAGGGTGCTGTCCACGTTCGTCGCCAGAAAGAGGGCACCTCGCTGGAGGTACGCGAAGGCAACGGAGAGCTTGTAGTAATTTACGTGGAAATCCAGACCGGCAAGGACGACACCCACTTCTGGATCAAGCACCTCGCCTGAAGCGATTTTCTGGTAATCCGAGGGCTCAATGTCCCGTCTGTATGCCGGATCGGCACCGCCAATGAACGGGACGTTTTCAGATTTGAGTTCTTCTTCGATGCCGGCTTCTCCTAGGACAAAGACTTTCTTCCTGTCCTCTGGAAGCTTCAAGATTCGAGATATGTAGATCGCGGCCGAATATGACGATCCGAAAACCTCTTCCTGATCTCGTCAGCCTCTGAATCGGATCTCCCAATTACTCATTCCCAACCTCTGTGGCGGGAATCCCCATGGACGTCAGCTTCTGGCGATATTCCCTGCGTGACTTTGTGCTGTTGTTTGTTACAAACACCGTCCGCTTGTCTAGCAGATGTCAGCAAGTACAGCGACACATGCGGAGGACTCTTCAGGATCTGACTTTTACTGCGGAGCAGCTCCAATGTCTCCCTGGTTCCGTCGAAAACATGGTCGCCAGACCATAGAACCCCTAATCACGTAGCTGGTCAGCCCTTGCCCGAGCATCTACAGATCGGAGAAAGTACCGTCACAGTCAAAGAGGAAGATCTGGCAGCGAGAGTCAGTGGACGCCCCTCGGAAGCGGGGCTAGCTACCAACGTCGAAACGATCTATGAAGTTTGCTGTGGCCTCGGCATTGCCAGTGAGATGGACTGGTTTTGAGCTCATGGCGTTTTACTTTGTGAAAGAAAATTGAACACTTTCGTTCAACAATTCGGGTCGATAGAGGGTTCGTAAGCTGCGGGGCTGAAGATGACCGGGTTACATCCACAAACTTCGTCCGATCATAGTCGACGCTGTGTTCACAAGTGCAACGCGTGCTTACAAGACCCGGAAATATCATCAGTCAAATCTCTGCACAGCGCATGTCGTGAGCGCATGGATATTGCAACGTCTTGCTAAACCTTCAAGCCATGTCGATGACAGATGAGCACAGGAACCTATGTTGTAGCCTGGTATCACAAGCCAGGTCAGAACAAGGAGAAGGCCCACTCAATGGTGTAAAGCCCGACGCAAGTACTGATTTATGTCCAGCGCGTCTGTTTACTTGGGCCCTGGTGGTTGTCGAACGGGATGCGGAACCTGTAACAACCAATCCACAGGGGCTTGCTTCATACATGCTGATATTGACAGCAATGAACCGATTCAATTTTCATAAATTCTCCAACCTTGCGCCTCAGCTACTTGGTTGATGGCCTCCATCAGAACTCCAGAACACCTTGCTTGCAAGCCCAAAAATGACAGAAATCATCGAATGATCCCCCATTGCTCCATCCTGCTCCCACTACCATCGACCCCAAGGCCGTCACGATCTTTTTTCGCAAAACATTTCCAGAAACGCAGCGTCTCGTCGCCTGCGCCGGTGACGACAGTCTGCCCGTCCGGGCTCATAGCCAGATAGAGCACACGGTAGGTGTGCCCTGTCAAACTTGCAACCTGCTGCAGGCTTGGATATTTCCAGACGACAATCTGGTTCTGACTGTACCCGTGCGTACTCACGATCTCGTTGCTGTTCTTACTCCAAGCCAAGTTGCACACCTGTGAACCTGTATCTATCTCCTGGACCAGGTTGCCCGTGCTGGTGTTCCAGAACTTGATGCGCCGATCAGCAGTACCACCACCGGATGCGAGAAGGTTATGCTGATGCGGCGACCAGGAGATTGCCTTGACGGCTGCCGTGTGTTGTGAAAACTTCCAGAGCGGGGCTTCGTTGAGCTTGTCCCAAACCATGAGCTTATTGTCGTTTCCGCCTGATGCAAGCTGGCCGTCCTCCGTGTTCCAGCGCAAGCCGCACACTTCTTGCTTGTGGCCCGCAAGTTTTCGCAAATACTGCTCAGGCTGGCGGACGTCGCGATGGAAGATCAAACGGTCCCTTGAACCCGACGTGAGAATGTGATCGTTCCACGCCAGAGCTCCGACCCGAGCGGTATGTCCGGTCATCGTTCGCAGCCGACGACATCTCTCGGCGTCCCAAATCTGTACAAAGCCCTTGTTAGTGCCGATGGCTACGTGTGATCCTCTCTGTATCCATGATACCGACGTCACGGTGTCGTCGGGGAGTTCACAAAGTTTGGTGACCCGGCCTGAGGCTGAGTTCCACATGTACACACATTGACCCAGACCGACTCCCAATATGTTGCTACTGCCCCAATCCACAAGATTCAGATAGAAATCGTCGGCCAAGTCGGGCGCATCAAGCACCTTGAATGGTACCTTACTAACAGCTCGCGACGCCTTTCTAGGGCTCAAAAGGAGCTTCTGGCTTTGCAATCGAACGGGCGAGAGGCTATACAGTTCTGATTCCGTGTTGAGTATTGGGCCTCGCCGACTGCTTGGGGTCCTCGAGGGAGTCGGATGGCCCGAAATGCTCAGGTGCTGGTGGGGCGACATGTACTTGAAGAGGTTCTTGTGTGGGGTTGACGGATTCGATGGCGGGGGCAGACGTGAAGATGGAGAAAGAGAAGTCGGTGGTGTCGTTGCCCGCGTGCCTTCAAGGATCCCGTTGGAGGGTCGGTTCGAAATCGCATCTGGTGAAAGCGGAGGCGGGGTGGGTTGCGGCACCGTTGTCTCGAAAAGCTCACTCCGCAGTACGCGCGAGTACTGACGATTGGCCTCTTCCGCTGCTAAGAGTCAGTAAAAAGACACAATGATAGCACTCAGGATTGCAGACGTACTCTTCTGGAAATGCAGCTCAGAGTTAGCCGGCCGCCGCTTCGTCCGCGAAGGCGATGAGGGAGATCCATCTTCTCCTATCAGAGTGAAGCCAGCGTGGAGATCCTGACCAGAGCGGTTAGGCACAAAACGATCACCATAGATTCTTTGCCTCTTCCGGCTGGGAGATGCTGTAGGCGTGCCCTCTCTCTGCCGACCTGCTTCTTCCAAGGCACGAGTGAGTGCAGCGGGATCCACTGCCTCAGACTCTAGCGACGCGGCGCCTGCCCTTGTAGCCCTTGCATGACTTCGCTTGGAGCTTGTGTGGGTAGACTCTGCTGGCAGCAAAGCTTCCGGTACGACATCCTGCGACAACTGCCCATTTGTAGGTGCTACTTCGCCCTCATTTTTATGATCGTTATCCATCAGGTCACAGGTTTGACGTGTCTGGATTGCGAACAGGGTGGTAAATTTCGCCGTGCCTGAAGTTTGATGACGAGTGCTTCTCAGGCGCTATCTTGAGTCGTGATTCGTGTGGTCTGGCCCATGGCCAAACTGAATCGTACCAGGGAGGAGTATTTTGCTGTCCAGTGTTTGTGTCTCGCCGGGGTACGGTGTATGATCACTGTGATGTCTCAGGCATAAAAGAATTTGTCCCAGCTCTTGTTGCTTTGATTCACTCGTTGGTAACGAGATCGCAGCCCAATGTTTGTTGGTTTTCGGCAGAGGTGAATCGGGCGGTATCGGTTGTTGGGCCGGCGGCAGGCGGGTCGTCAATCGTGAAGCGCTTGTGACGAGACTCGAAGGCACCGATCCGATGTTGGAGCGAGCGACAGAATTTGGTGAGAGACTGAAAAGGACACTCGCTGTGATGATAATTTCGAGGTATGAATAGATTTAATCGCGACTCGCGAGCCTGGACGCGTTGCTTGTACACTATTTGATACACATGCACCCGCCGCTCGAAACTGCTCCTTGATCGAGTGCCAATCGCTCCAGCGCTAAGACCGCCGCTTGCTGCACGTGACCTCGGACGATACTGGCTATGCCCGAAACGAACAAGCCACTTGGAAAGCGCGTCTCTCATGCCCCAGGGGTGGTTCTGTACTCTCCAATGTAAACCGCAGGTGAATCCATCTTCGAGGTCACGCACTTCACCCGAGCTTGACTCGAGGCTCTGTTGATACGGACTTGGATCTAAGAATGTGATAGTGACGTGCTCGCCCGGCCAAGACAGCCACTCAGAGGCATGTCCAGAGCTCGACAATCGAGGTCGTTGTGCGGCTGTGTCCCAAAGCCATGAAGCGACCAGTCCACTTACGAAGTGCGAGCAGTATGGTCGTGGTTATCTCCATGCCTACCTATGAGGCAGCAAGAACTCGTAATACATTTCTATCATAGCAAGGAGAGCTTGGCAATGCCTGCTATCAGTAACTTACGGTGGTCAATAGTCTCTAAATAGTGTCCGCAGGTGCTCCGCAATATGCTTCGTGTCGCACCGACCCCTATCTGGGAACCTGCCTCTCGGTACTCTCACCTAAAGTTGAATGGGGAAACATATGAGGTCGTGCTTTAATTGTAGGACATCATCGAGTCTACGGATTCGAAATTGCTCCATTTGTATGGGCGGCTTCAAAGTTCGAGAAACCTATGTTGCGAGCAGGACGTATTCACACACAGATGGCCGTCCGCTAGAGGAAGCAGGTCGCTGCAATATTGAAGGAGCCATCTGAAATAGCATCCTTTTCAGGATAGAATAGACTCGGTCGAGCCGCAGCCGGCACGGTGACTCGAAGGAGTCGAAGGGCCGTGCATCAAGTTTGCTGCTGCTCTGACGTTGATCATCACTTATTGGGGGTGTGGCGGCGCACCAGCCACACGCCGACGCCCCGGGACGACTTGGAGTCGCAGTGAAGAACAAGCCGTCACCGCGACAGGCTCCTTGTCCACGCCCGGGCACACCTAGCTCCCAGCATCGCAACCTCGACATTATCAACATCATGCGCACGTTTTGCTAGGCGCTGTCCTGTCCTCCAAACTCAGTTCGCGTCCTGGCTGAGCGCTTCACCAAGACGCTTATATGACAGACGCGCCATCTCGTGCCTAGAAACAACAGTGCACATCAAGTCGTTCGTTCCAGCCGCTTCGTCTTGAAGCTTTCACGTTGACCATATTCACTCAATCTTGGCAGCATAGCATTGTCGACAGGTGTATTACTGCTTCTTTTGGGATAGCCTAGCATACAGCAAGATCACCGGCTCATCAACAGTCAATGGAAGGGCAGTAATTTCCTCGATCCGAAGCCATACACACGACACACCTGCTTCGGCGACCGCAATGGCGAAGCGAGGATGGGATGACTTTGACCCCAACCGATCTGATCCGGAAGATGAAGATTACGATGCTGTGGAACACCGACAATCAAGGGCCTCGAAATCTGCAAGATCCTCGAAGGCGAAACCACGCAGGAAGAGACAGAGGACAGGCGGTTATGGCTCGGAGGATATATCCGATGATGAGATGATGGATGACGACTCTGACGAAGGTATTGGAAACACTAGTGATTCGTCTGTGGAGGAGGAAGAGGAGGAGGAAATCAACGAAGCCACAGGCCGCCCTGTGCGCCGCTCTACGAAGAAGCAAGTCAGCTACGGTGAGGATAGTGATGAAGGTAGCATCGACTTTATGAACCGTGTCCACGAAGAGTCGGAGACAACCACAGGGCGAGGTCGCAATTCACGCAAACAAGTAAAGATCGAGGCGAAACCCAAGCTCGTCGTCAAACTCAAAGTACCTCAGCCTACCACACGAAGAGGGACAAGGGCGCGAAGCAACAGTATCGCTTCCAAGCACGACGCCACGAACGGTCGAGCACGTCGAAGTAGCCGTCTTGCGAACGATGACACTGAAGGTTTATTGGCGCTCACACGGTCTGGGGATCACACGCAAGTTGTTCGTCCTGGAACCATGAGCCCGGATGCTCCAAGTCCCAGAAGAACTAGGGGTGGGAAGGGACTCAAGAAACCGCCGAGTGCTATCATGGAAGCCGAGGATGAGACCTCGCAGCCCCTTGCCCAAGCAGCAGCCGCTGCAACTCGATCAATGGACACTGACGACGATGATCTGCCACGCACTCAAGACGACCAGATCGAAGTTACCGCTACTCAGGTCCCGCTGATTGGAGCAGGCGATCTGGCCGACCAAGCGGTCGTTCCGGAATCAAGTCCTGAAGAAGACGAAGATGACGATGTTGTCACCAGAGGACGCCGTTCGATGCGTAGGAAATCTGCCGATGAAGCTGAAACAGACGCCCAGAACGCCGCAGTTGTCACCATAGAGACGTCTGGGGGTCGTACTCGTCGATCATTGCGTACGCGAGCTGGCACAGGCAAGAAAGGCATCGATGACACAAGCGATTTCGAGCCCGATCAAGCGAAAGTATCAGACGATGAGATGTCGCCTTCAGAAAACGAACCATCTCCTGTCAAGGGCATCCAAGATGACAGCAGCAACGAAGTGAGGCGTTCCCGTCGAAGGCGACGAACGGCTGGAAGGGATTCGAGCGCTTCTGCGGCCAATGAAAGTGACGTTGCCGAAGAGTTACAGGAAGAGCTGCAAGAGTTACGGAGTGGAAGGGCCAAACGCCGACAACGTCGTGAAAGCTTAGACGATCGACCTCGAACGCGTACTCGCAAACCCGTGGACTATCGAATACTTCGGCCTGAGACAAATCTTCTCATAGAGGAAGATGGGGCGCCTGCAGCAACACCGTCAAAACGCCGTGGTGGAGGAGCAGGTGGCTGGCAAAGGTCACTGTTCTCAACATACGGCCCCTTTGGCGGCGCCGGTGGTCCGGCTCCGGTCTTCGGGGCAGTTCCAGGAGCTGCTGGTGGTGCCGATTCTGATTCGAGTGACGACGACAACCTCGCGCGACCCCGTGTTGGTCCGACAGCTGGAATCACAGCAGCAACTCCAACAGCAGCCGCACCTCCTGGGTTCGGAGCTTTCCCACCTGCACAGACACATTCAGCCGATCCCGTCCAAAGCACGCTTGGCAAAGTCAAAGATAAGCAAGCACTCGCCGATGCAGACCCGTTGGGTGTCGACCCAAATGTCAAATTTGATGGGGTTGGTGGTCTCGAAGGCCACATTGATCAGCTCAAGGAAATGGTTATGCTACCATTACTATATCCAGAGGTCTTCCAGCGCTTCAAGATTACCCCTCCACGGGGTGTCCTGTTTCATGGCCCTCCAGGAACCGGTAAAACGCTGATGGCACGTGCCCTCGCTTCGACCGTGAGCCAGCATGGCCGCAAGGTGACCTTCTACATGCGAAAAGGTGCTGATGCTCTGAGCAAATGGGTGGGCGAGGCTGAACGCCAACTCCGCCTGCTGTTTGAAGAAGCGCGCAAGAATCAGCCCAGCATCATTTTCTTCGATGAGATCGACGGTCTAGCTCCAGTCAGGTCTAGTAAGCAAGAGCAGATCCATGCTTCCATAGTCTCGACTTTGCTCGCGTTGATGGATGGTATGGATGGCAGAGGTCAAGTCATCGTCATTGGCGCAACGAACCGACCCGATTCTGTCGATCCTGCCTTGAGAAGGCCAGGTCGATTCGACCGAGAGTTCTATTTCCCTTTGCCCGACCGAGACTCCAGACGGGCGATCATTGACATACATACCAAGGGCTGGGATCCGCCAATTTCCGTCGCTCTGAAAGATCAGCTTGCTGAAGCCACCAAAGGATATGGCGGAGCCGACTTGCGAGCGCTGTGTACCGAGGCAGCCCTGAACTCGGTGCAACGAACTTATCCTCAAATCTACAAGTCAACGGAAAAGCGCGTTATCAAACCCGAGACCATTCACGTGAACGCGAAAGACTTCATGTTGTCTCTCGACAAGATAGTGCCTTCGTCTGAGCGGTCCGCATCGTCAGGTGCCGCGCCACTGCCGAAAGCTATTGCTCCTCTCCTTCGAACCGCACTCGAGGAAGTAAGCAAGCTGCTTGCGGACATTCTTCCTCGCAAGAAGAAACGAACGGCACTGGAAGAGGCGCAGTATGAGGATGCGTCTCATGACTCTGGCTTGGCCCGTGAAATGATGCAGCAGGAACTGGAGCGAGCTCGAGTCTTCCGACCGAGGCTGTTGGTCCGTGGTCCAATAGGTATGGGTCAACAATATCTGTCTGCAGCAATTCTCAGTCAATTCGAAGGTGTCCACGTGCAAACCTTCGATTTACCTACGCTTTTCGGGGATTCAACCAGGTCAGCAGATGCAGCAATCGTTCAACTATTTACGGAAGTCAAGCGCCACAAGCCCAGTGTAATTTACATACCGTCTGTCGATGTTTGGTTCCAGACGATTGGCCAGTCCGCCGTGTCCACCTTCACCGGGTTGCTCCAGTCTTTGGCACCCACAGATCCCATCCTCGTGCTTGGTGTCATCGAGGGCGAAAATCTCGGAGACGGTAGCATATCTGAGCGGGAGATGATTCGCAAAATTTTTGGCTATTCCTCGAAAAACCAGTACAGACTACGCAAACCAGATCAATCCGCGCGTCGCGAATTCTTTGCTCCTCTGGGCGAATATCTGGACACGTCGCCTCCAAATTTCCCCGACCCCGAAGCTCGCAAAAAGCGAGTGCTTGAGGACCTTCCTCTTGCGCCTGAGACGACACTTGCCTCGAAGAAGGAGCCCACCAAAGAGGAAGTCAAGGCTCAGAGGAAGAAGGATCGCCAAACACTCAACATTCTCAAACTGAGAATTCAACCCATTATGGAACAAATCCGGCTCAAGTACAAAAGGTTCCGTACCCCTGTGATCGAGGACTCCCAAATCAGGTACCTGTTTGATGAACTGGATCCCGATAATTTGGTCACGACAGACCTGCCTTTAGAGCAGCAACAGCAGACGCAGTATAGGCCGTTTGAGCGAAGCCAAGATCACAAAGGCGAGCCCGGTCTGCTGGAGACAGCTACAGGCAAGTTCTTCTACAACATGGAAATAGTAACCATCGAGAAGCGTCTGTCGAATGGCTACTACAAGCGACCAAGAGACTTTTTGTCCGACATCAAGAAATTGACGAAAGATGCTAAGACTGCGGATGATGCGGAACGTCTGCTGAAGGCAAACGAGCTTCAAGCCAATGTCGAAGTCGACGTCGATCATATCGAGATCGAGCTTCCCCAGCTTGTTGCCGAATGCGAAGCTCTCTATCAACGTGAGCTCAAGAAATCTCAAGCGCCTGCATCCAACAAAAAAAACGATCTCGCTACTTCAGTGTCCATGCCGCCGCCACCGCCGACAATCACACGGGGAACGCAAGAGGACGTGGAAATGACTGGCACCCAAGATGATCAGCAAACTGCTAGCGGAGAGCAGGCCAGCAACGAGGAGTTCCGTGCTGATGTGTCCTTCGACCATGGCTCACAGCAGAGCACTCTCACTAACGGGACTCACGATCTAGACCACATTCCTGGCCAGCCAAGAGACACCGCCACGAGCTCTGAGCAGTCGAATGGACAAAAGGCGTCGAGCAGTGGTGGTTCTGCATCCACTCATCCTGCCTTACGGGTCGAGCCGGTTGAGCAGTCCGCGCAGACCAGATCCGTGTATCATAGTACCGGTCCACAATTGACGACCGAGCAGCGATATCAGGCTGGGCAATTGGCTCAAAGAGGAGCTATCACACCTCTTGCCGAAGGCTCGAATGCAGCGATGTACCACAACTCGGCCTCGACCACATCATCCGACAAGCGAAACACAAACTCTTCCGGAGAGAAGGCAACTCAAAGCACCACCGGCCAGATGGAAACACAGGACGACAACTATAGATTCGATGTCTCGGTATTGGAAGGCCAACCAGCAGGTGGCTCACAGCTGCCCGACACCCAGTCATCGCCCCGCGGCAGTCCTACCTCTCCTCACGCAGGTACACAGTACACTTTCCCTCGAAGCACTGAGTCTCAATCTCAGCCGTCTCAACCATCACAGCCACCAGCTGTTCCAAAATTTCCAAGCAATGACCCGATGCACATAGCTAGAATGGTCAATGGCGCAGTCTCTGCGCCGTCTGGTCAGCTTCGTAAGGAGCCGGATCAAACTCGTGGTTTCATTGAGACTTTGGTCAAGGAGACCAGCATATGCTCGGTCGAGCAGCTTGAGCAGGTCAACAGCGTACTCATGGATCATATTTGGAAGACCAGAGGGTCGTGGGATAGGGTTGCGGTTGTCAATGAAGCTGGCAAATTGCTGGAAGATTTGCTGCAGGATATGGGCGCATTGCAAGAATTTAGCAAGTCGAGCATGGAGAACGGGATTTAACTTGTTCACTTTGGTAGATGACAATGTACCATTAACGATACCACACAACGGGGTTGTTGCCATTTTCGCTCAACATAATGAGTATTCCGTTGATGTAGATATCCGCGTGAAGCCGGGCATTGGTGGAAAATGAGCCGGTTTTGTGCCTTGTGCCTCCGCATGCTCCACAAATGTCATGTGACGGTATGCTGAACGAGCCTCTGAGGTTCGGCCTGGTTTTACTTGATGGCTATCCCTACACCATCCAAGCCATGATCCTGCGCGTTGAAAAGTTGACGCGCAAAGCGTTCGAGCCATTTGGCTTCGTTGTTGATGTACCTCTCAACGACAATGGAAAAGCTTACCCTCCACCTACCCTCGCCAACCAGGGTAGCGCACTTCGCTACGGGGACATATCTTTTCTGACCTGCAACTACCCTGAGGCTGAGCCGGCTAGGCCAGTTTTCTCACTGTTCTCATGCTCACCTCGCTCAATCGCTGGCAGCGATGGCCTGCTCCGACTGGAAGTATTGGAGAAGCACCCGTACACTTCCCAGACGTTTTCACCATTGGGTCTCGATCCCGATAGCTCGACATGCTTGTATGTTACTTAGTCCCTAAACAACCGAGTGCACTTTGAATTTGACCCCTATGCTCTGATCATGCCGTGCTGCGCGAATGTTTGTGGTGGCTGATGCACGTCGACAGTCTTATAATCGTGGCACATACACTACGCAGTACGATCGACTCGAAAGACGCGGGCCCTGACCTGAGCAAAGTCAGAGCTTTCGTTGCCAATGGTTGTCAAGCCGTAACATACGCGGCAGGCACGTGGCATGCACCTATGATTGTCATCGGCGAGAAGCCGGTAAATTTTCTGGTTATTCAGAACATGAACGATGTGCCAGAAGACAATTGCAAGGAGGTGTGTATTGATACAGCCAGGGAAAGTATTCTCGTTCCTACAAAAGGACTTCTCGACAGAAGAACGCCAAACGTGTCTAAGCTCTGAGGCAACACGCCCAAATCAATCCTGTGATCGAGGCATCAGGTTGTGACGGAGGTCACGACCGGCGTGAAAGGCGGCCCGCTCGGCTCCGTGCTAAATATGGGGTCTTCAAGTTGGAACAGGTTTAATGCATGACTCAGCCATGACATTCTGCAACTTGACCGAGCCCCGTGGTGTCAACGGCAGGTGGCTTGTCACCTGTGATTGAATCAGGGCAGATGCCACGGAAGGACGAGCAGTTGCACAGCGAAAATTGCGGAACACGTCTACTATACATGAGTTCATCACATGTCCAGGATGAAGGGGCCCAGCGCCACATTCAACCAGTATCGCCAGATTGTCCGGCATTTTTACACCGTCCAAGCAAATAAATGTGATGACCAATTATCGTTATGCGTGAATACCGTGACAGAGATCTAACACTATGATGTCCGTTGTTCGGTCATTCTTGATACAGCTGAAGTCAACATGCTGATGGCCGCACCTAGAAAGAGAGCGCCATTGAAACTCGCAAGAAGCCAGAACGGTGCTGCCGGAGTGTTGCCATCAAACAGGAGGCCGCCCACCTTCGTCAGAAGTAAGATGCCCAGCCCGCCGGCAAACGAGTACATGCCTGCTATTGATCCTTTGATTCCTTGTAAATCCTGGTCTTTCCCAGCCATCTCTCGATCTATGGACGTCCTTAGATCTTGCTGGCCCAACCTTGATGGGTTATCCGACAGTAAAGGGGTCACACTGGAACTCTGGCCGAGATCTTCGTCGCGTGCTGCTTGTTCCGATGCTTGTTCCGGTCGTACGTGATGTCCATCCCTCTGATGACGCGCCTCGTTCCGTGCAATAGCATGGCTTAGCAAGCCAAGACTACAAACAATGGCACCGACTTGACTTATCCCCACAAGCACTGCTACAGGGAAGATGAAAGATCCAATGGTGCCTTGACGGATCCTAGGGTCATCCACAATGGCAAGAATCGCGTAGGCTGTCACACCAGATGCGGCAGCCACCAAGATAGGTGCATGCCGCTGGCGTAGCCTCTCGGACACAAAGCCGAACAGTGGGGCACAGACCAACGCAGAAAGCTGCGAGACTCCGGTGATGATTGAAGAGAGCTTGTAGGCATCCTTGCATTCGTTTTTCGCGTTCGCTGGGTCATCGATTTGACAGCGGCCAGATTGGATATAGTAAGCGTTGATCCACAAGGGTATAAATAGTGAGATTCCAACCGAGGAGGCGCGTGCGACAAAGCCTCCAAGATAAGCCAAGCCGATGGCACGATCTTCGAAAGCAGCCCTGATGGCTCCGTATGGCATTCTCAAGAATGTTATCAAACCCCCGGTGTTCGCAGCATTAGTATTGACGTTGTTGCTCGCAATGTTGCGTAGACCGAAGAAGGTGATGAAAGCGGCTGAGAATGCTACGACACCAACGACATAGAACGTGTCTTTCAACGCCATTGCAGCAGTCATATGGTGGGCCTGGAAATAGAGCGGAAGTCTGAGGAATCCAAAAACGGCCACAAGCGCTCCACACCCGGCGGCCATGCCAACTAACCCGGCGATGCGAAACGAGCCGGAGCCTGCTTGTTCAAGGTGCTTGTCATGCGAGTCAGAGAGATCATCGTTGACGGTCGTTTCGGAAGGCGCCGTGTCATTCGTGGGTTCGGAAGCATCCCGTGACAACCCAGCTCGCGCGTTTACAGTCAAAGATGGTAGCACAGCTGTGACCATTGTTGTTGCACCTGCCGCGCCAATGCTGAACAACATGCGAACCAGAAGAAGGCCCGGGAAGACACTACTAGCATTGGCAAAGCAGAAGAGCGAGACACCGATGATGGAATAGCTGACCACAACAACCTAAAGCAATAAGCAGCGCCCATCTAGGTTGGGGGGACACTTACAGTTCGAGGTCCGATTTTGTCAGACACTACCCCCCACAGTGGACACGCCACGATGGCGATCAATTCGTCCACGAAGCCTAGCGTCCCAACATTGTCCCCGACGTGCTTGCGGTTTTTGAGAATGTCTGTAATGACGAAGGATATGGAGGCGTTGACGAAAACAAGAAACGTGATGGACAGTAGACAAACAATCAGCAAATAAGTCGCAACCTGGGCTATAGTGCCACGAAACATGATTAAACCAGATAACCAGACAAGCGGTATAGACCGCTCTCGGACGGGAAACGGTCGTCTTCTGGAGTCAAGGTCGCGACCGGTGAAGTGAAACCACCTATCCTCCACTCGACGCAAGCCAAGACGTTGTTCGGGAAGCCTTCATCGATGAGAATCTAGCAGAGAATTTCCGCAAATGCACGAATGGGGGCTGAAGCTGTTCTTCAGCACGTGGTAAGGGCGATCGTCCGGGTAGACTCTTCAAGCTGCCACTGTACGTCACGCTTCTGACAACGTCAACTCGTAAACTCCGTAATACCCGGACGCCGGCGTGTTCACTCGCAAGCTGACCTTACTATCGTCTGCAAAGATCAAAGCATCTTGTCCCCTTCACACTCTTTGTCCTTGTCCCAATTCTTCGCCTGCCATCGGCGGATCCATAGGTCTTGAAGACTCCCAAAGTCGGCCCCTCAAAAAGCTGGTCAGAGCTATTGGGACACGCCCCATTCAGCCCGAGCTGTACGAGCATGCTCGCGTATCGCGATACGGGCAGACCATGACGATGAAGCAAGAGTAGGGGTTATCACAGTGGATGTAACAATACACATTCTACCTTCACATTCCTGCATGCGGACGGGGCTCGGTCTACAAGATGATGAGACTTACGGCCTACGCCGGTTCGTCAGTTGCGCTAGCGGCTGGCGTTCTGCTCAAAGCCCTGAATCAGCGAGTCAACTTCTACTCGGCATGCGTGTACCTCTCTCAGAGTAATGCATGTGTCATCGTTCTGGTGAACTTGCTTGTTCTTATCATTGGAACCCTCGTGTTTGGACTGCAGCGACTACTCTACGGTCCTCTTCGCCCCATCGAAGCCGAGCAGCTCTATGACCGAGCTTGGTTTGCCGTCACCGAGACATGTCTGGCCATGACCATGTTCCGAGAAGAGATTGGCGTCTGGTTCTTCTTGTTGTTTATATCGTTGCTCGTGGGCAAGGCGTGGGGCTGGATTGGTGAGGGCAGAGTTGAGATATTAGATCAACAACCTCCGGCGAACCCAAGATTGTTCCACGCACGGCTGTCTATCTCACTCCTCCTCTCGCTATTATTTGACGTGTATCTGCTAGATTATTCCGTTGGCACGGTACGTCGCCAAGCTAAAGCGAACATGATGGTTATGTTCGCCTTCGAGTTCGCCGTTCTCACAGCCGGCTCCGTCTCAACGGCACTCCGCTACATGATCTCGCTTCACGAAGCCGCAGTCATAAAGAAACAAACAGAAGAGAAAATCCGAGAGCTACGAGAGCAGCGCGCACGAGAACGCCGAGAAGCAGCTTCCAGCGAAGGCGAGGCTAATTCAGGTGTCGACGAGGATATTGATGAAACGGACATTGATGTTCCTGGGTGGGAAGACAAGGGCCGTTGGGTCTTTTATCTCGAACTCATGACAGATTTGGTCAGATTGATCTTGTATCTGACCTTCTTTTGCGTGTTGTGTGTCTTCTACGGCCTTCCTATCTACATTATCAGGGACGTCGCCATGGCCATTCGATCATTTTATAAGCGGATCAACGATTTTATAAAATACAAGCACGCCACACGAGATATGAACGAGCGTTATCCGGACGCTACAGCCGACGACATATCCGAAAGCGACGTGTGTATAATATGTCGCGAGGCCATGCGACCTTGGGAGCAGGGCAACGAAGCTGCTGGATCCCAATCCGATCAAAGGCTTCGACCCAAGAAGCTACCTTGTGGTCATATTCTCCACTTTGCATGCTTAAGAAGCTGGCTTGAGAGACAGCAAATATGTCCAACGTGCCGACAACCTGTCATCAGGATACAGTCAGTTGATGGTCTGGCCAACCAGCAACGACCAAATGCTGCAGCACCTGATGCTCCGGCACAACCGAGGCCTGCGGATCCAGGTGCTCAGCCCGCTGCTCGTCCAGAACAAAACCATAACAGAACACCTCGAGACGCTGCTCCAGAACCCCAAGCAGACGACAGGAATGGATGGCGTCGTTTCCAGCTTGGACCGTTGAGACTCGATGTGGGCGCTTGGCAAGAGCCGGCTCGTCCTCCCGGACCTCCACCAGTTGAAGCACCTCAGCCAGGTTCACAGGCGCCGCAAACCCGATCGAGCCAGAGAAGCCCAATGCCTCAGCTTGGCGCCGTGCCAGTGATGCCACCTCGGCTGCAGAGGCCGGTGCTTGGACCTGCCACCGCTGAGGCAACCACTATGCAGATGCAGATCGATCTTATGGAGCAGCAGGTCCTGCAACAGATACATAGCCTGCGTGTCACGGTGGGTCATATTTCTCGTGTACGTGCATCGCAGGAAGAGCTTGTTCGATTGCATGGGCTACAGCATGGGGGAGCCCCTCCCTCTGTTCAAGTTTTCCGCAGCGACCCTTCGCGCCGACCAATGCAAGCCGGGTCCGAAGGCCTGCCCCAGGGATTGGTCTTGCCTGATGGTTGGTCGCTCCTGCCTCTGAACAGATCTGCAGGGGGCTCCACCCAGGCTGTGAATGTGCCAGATCCCAGTCAAGCCACAAATACAGGTGAAGTTCGAGCCGGACAGGTGAACAATTATGGTTCAGCTGCAACTCCTCGCTCCAACGATGGCCAGTCTCGTCGCCCTAGCCAGCAAAATCAGTCAAGGGAGCCAGATGTTGAGTCAGCAAATGTTGAGAGAGGCAGATCGGTGCCCACAGCGTCAGTTCAACCAGGAACAGGGGAGTCCAGAGCGGCTTCTTCCAACCTTGTTGGCTCACAGTCATTCAGCACGAGGCAAAGTTCTCAGCCGTCCGCTCACAGCGGTGACGATCGTGATCAGTCTCGACCGAACGAAGACGCGTTGCCATGTTGGGAAGCCGCTTCACAGACTGACCATGCTGATGCGGGTAGTCCGGCGTGAGCAAGGCAGTGACGAACACTGCCACCTGATGAATCTGGTGGACAAGCTACATAGCCTGTTTGATATTTAGGTTATGGCATCAATTCATGAATATTGTATGAGCTATGTCGTTTGCAAACACAGAACCCAAGCACAATCATGTGCTGCAATTGCAGTCGAAGCCTCCTGGAGACGACTATTAAGTATTGTTCGCGTGAACGCCTGAGTCCGATCCAGCAAAATTGCCAATATCCTGTAGGGATGGACAGCCTGGCACTTCCTGCGTGCAAATCACGATCCCGGCTTCAGCTGACTTGGTGCCCTCAGCTTGTCCCATTTCCACGTCGATCTCGTAGCATTCTTTGATGTCCTTCTCAGAGAGTCCAGGACCTCCGTACATTGCCCAGGGATCCGATCTACTTCTTGGTGTCAGCGGACTGCTGATTGTCAGCACTGTCTGCCTGGCTACTTGCTCCTTTTTCGATTCGGACTTTCTCAGGCTGGCAGGGACCAGACTTTGAGGAATAGCTTTAGCGAACAGAGGCCTGAGGCATGGCAGGCAAACTGATACGATAGCCATGTTGACCTCTGTGGAACTCCACATGGCAAGGTCGACCAGGTTCCACGTTATATTGAGACGCTCATAGTCATGATTAAAGTCGAAAGTCTCTGCCTCGAGCACGATCTTGAGTCGGATGCCGGAGATTATGGTCACGAAGAAACCAGACGCAAAGACGCCGCAGATGAGCAGTTTGTTCAGGAAGGAGGAGACTTGGAGTCGAGAGCAGAGCATGATCGGCAGGCTGATCATCAGCACGTCCGTTGCAATGTTGACAACACCAACAGCAAGGTACCAGTCGTTCATGTTGACATTGCAGACTCCGCCAATTTGCTTATCCCAAAATGCCCGCGTAGGTCGACATTGCAGAACGGAGAGAAGTGTGATGGCCAAGCCCCAGATAGCAGTGGCCGCGCTCAAGGTCCACAAGTACCACTTGATCCATCGCTGACCAGCGCAGGTAAAGACACGGCGATAGAGATAGAGTAAGCTGAACTTGGCCAGCGCGATACTATACGCGTACACTAATTGTGCGATGAAGCCGCTATATCTAGTCAGTCGAAATCCAGTTTTGTATCGCGCTTTTGTACTGACCAAATCATTCCGATGCGAAGTTTGTTGAAGGTGACATCGCCTATGGGTCTGCCAAACCCGTGAGCGAGCCATATCCAAAGCAGGCAGAAGTAGCCAAGAGCGAAGGCGAGTGAAGGCAGCGTGAGCCAGTCATCCCAGGATAGCTTGGTCTTGGAGATACGGCGAGCCCAAAACCGGAGTCCAACGAAGACGACAGCCGTGACGGTGGTGAATGTCTGCGCCGATATCACCTTTGCCCTTTGATCTCCATCGCCTGAGATGTGTACTAGAACCTGATCTCCGGGGTCCATGGCCAAATTTGTCACTGTTGGAATAGACAAAAATGACGAGAGTGACGACTATATGGGCTTGCAACGATTCGACTGACCCGCGACGGCCAGCCAGCACGCCTGATGAGCGAAGTCGCGACCGAGCTCAGATACTCTCTGACTGGTATTGTTGCGCGAACCAGGAACAGTCATGGGCCTAGAGAAGGACGATTTTGCGCGGGCATTTGAAGGAAATTTCGTGTACGCCATCTTTCCTTCGTTTGCCATGATGAGTTTCGCGAGGCTGTCGAGTAGCCAATTCGAACGCAAGCATAGGCGGAGGGTTGAACGCCAGCTCATGCAGCCCAACGTGGCGTAAAGTTAACAGACCCAGCCAGAAGGGTCTCCAGCAAGCCACTCGGGAAATTATACTGTAGGCAGACACAAAGCTTGTTCCGTCCCGCTTCTATCTTGCGGTTGACACTGATAGCGCCTTGCATGCCGTCGCATGATCATACACGATCTGTCGAGTGGTTGTGACAATCTAGAGAACGTGCTCACGCGAGTTGATGATTCCAGGCCATAGCGGGAGTAGTGCAGGAGCCAGGGTGCGATATAAGCGCCGAAGCATGGCTGAAAGCTGGGGTGCCTTGAAGCGCCAATGGTACGGCGACGGAGCTTAATTGCCGGATTCAGCAGCGTTCCAATCCCATTCCAGAACACAATCTGCTTTCCACAACTTGATCCTTAGCTTTTGGCGCGCACAAAGTCGCTGCCCTGTGCACTGTCATCAAACGTTGCCTCTCCTGGCTTCGGGGTACCTTGCAGAGCAGCACTTCCAGGTGCTCTGTTCGCTGTCGGTGTGCAATATATAGTTGCGCAACATGCCGGGCTGGAGAAAGCAGCTGGCAAATTCGTTGGGATCGTCTTCATTCAAAAAGCTTCACCGTTCCTAGCGTGATGCTCTGTGGCGATGGTACGAAACGTGGCATACCAGGACATCCTACCCTTGGAGTCGCTCGTTAGGTGCTTACGAGACTTGGAGGAGCAAATGGCTGGCGTAAGTACATGAAAAAAGAGCATCTTTAAATGCCCTGCTTTAGGGAAAGCATGGTCGAGAGGTCAGGAATGACTATGAATTTTTCAAGTTTACAAGAAACAAAGTTGTCAAATTTTTAACATATACTAACGTCTGTAATCTTTTGTTAGAGTTGGTTTAGCTTTTCAATATGATATGAAGCTTCTAACTTACAGTTCTACGTGGAGTAGTCTATGCTTATATCAGATACTGCTAAATTGTTGGGCCTTTTTCTTTACTATATGATTAGGCTTATTTGAAATACTATTATTAGGTCGTAATGTTTAGCTGCATAGCTAGAACTAGAACATAGTGCAGAGTCATGTGAATGTAACAACTGCTACAACAATATTTACTATAGTAGACGATAATCTAGTAGAGATGCTGTGAGAATTCTGCAAGAATATTCTGATCACTGCATTACCAGCCCAATATTAAGGTAACGATGTTAAATTAAACAGCTTTGTAGACGTTCTCTAGTAAGATTTTATAGTATAAAAGTTACCTTAGAAACTACTAGAGTGTTATGTTTAGTGTCACGAGTCTAGTCACTTCTTCAGTAGGGATAGTCAACTACAGAAATCCACCTTAACTTTTAAGCGCTACCTCTTACAGCTTTTAGATCTAGATAAAGAGATAAATTCTACCCTTTTGCTTTCGGTCAGAGGTGCTATTTATCTATATTTTCATTTGCTAGCCGGCTACTCCACACTAAGAGTCTATCTCCTACTAATACAAGGCCCCCCGGAGGCACGTAGTCACTTTTCCTATTATTTAACCAAGGCCAACGCCTTTCGTTCTGATTGGGCCTTAATATTGTTCAGAAGTTGTAATTTCTAAGCTTGCCCTTGACATTTGAACGGTATTCAGTATACTAATACTATCAATCATTAAAATGCTATCGCAATAATAGAAATAGCAGTACAATGACAACTCTAAAAACTGCAGCAAAGCTGTAGTAATAGTCGTACTTTTGCAGAAATAAGAAGCAAAAATAACTACAGAACTCAGCTAGCGATTTTAAGAGCTTTTGATGTGCAAATAGTCCAAGAGTTGCAAAGACTTAAGAAAGATCTATCATCTATTGATGACGTCTTTAACTACTCACTTGCTATAATCAGATGCCTTGTTTTGGTTTTCATGAATTTCTTGTCATGTTAAAAGAACTACAATAGATGGCTACATATTGAAAGCTAGATTGTGATTTCTCGGAAAATATAAGAAGTTACTCAATAATGCATGAATGCAAATCTTTGGAGTATGATTGAGAAACTTTATATTAGTTTCTATAGAAATATCAAATATAGCTTTCTACTATGCCTCGAGTACTTCTATAATAGATACTAGGCTTAAGTATATACTTTTTCCTACAAGGATTATTAATCATATCAGGAGCTCAGTAGTACAAGAGTCTAGAGAGCTTGTACTAGTCCTAGCTGTTTCTGTTGTTACAATATAGTCAGTTACTAAAAGCTAGCTTTTGAGCTTTCTGAGGAAAGTTGCTGTATGGATGCTTATTCTAACTATAGTGATATTGATGCAGAACTACGACATAATAATATGTCATTGCCTTATAGTGCCTCAATGTATGGTTGCAAAGCTGTCTTACTACTCGAAATAAGGTTCTGTGACCCGTGCCACGACTATAGCATTGTCATTGATTTTGAACTGTGAAAATGTTGAACAAAAAATATTCACAGTACTTGAGTGTTCGTAGTAATAGTGCGAGAGAAGACCCTTCATTTTGAAATTTAGTACAAGTATCATGATACAGTAAGCATTATTCAACGCTGCGCATTGTGATTTGAGGTGACATAAATATGATATTACATCTCTATGACTTTGTAGAAAGATTCTTGGAATAGAAGCATTATTTAAACTTGTAGTAACCCCTAACGGATCTGTGATATCGTGGCAATATTGCAGTACTGTGATAAGCTTATGTCAAGAGATTGTACAGCTATGACACAGCATTTGAACAATATTGCACTATGAAACATGAATTTATAATGTTATTCTTTGCTTAAGCAGTAAAGCGCTTAGAAAATAGAGTACTGTTGCAAAGCCAATTTGCGCTTGTCTAGCAACGTTAACCTAGCTTTCGATCATGAGAATGCTACAAATGAAATACAGTGTTGTTAGAATAAATATATAATACTATTACAGTATCGAATGTACAATAACCACTTCAATATTATAGCATAAAACTACGCTACTATATCTTTACAAAGTTCAATAGAGTGGTTTTTCCACGAATTCAACCTGGTAAGCTATTCATAGGTTGAATTTGAAATATAATCTAACATAATATAGTGTATTTATTGTGAACCTTGATTTCAACTCTATAGACTATCAAGCGCGCAATATCGCAATTGCAAGATGAGATTTGGTCTATTGAAGCTATAAACATCAATATTAAGAAAAGAATCGTATCATAATTACACAATGTGTTACAATTTCAGCTATATGGTTGCAATGTTAGAATAAAATAACGCAATAATCTACCCGTATTCCAAGCAAGCTATAATGCCATTAATAAGTATTAACTAAGACTATTCTATAAAAGAGATAGCTTTACCGTAATGGTGGTGCAGTATTAATTCTAGTCGTTAGTACAGTTCATCAACATGGGACTGCACAATATTTGCTTTATAATGCTGTAATTTTTATACCTGATAGGCCACTTATATTTTCGCTGGATATAATCATAAGTTTGGATCTCTCCTTTTGCAATGTTTGAACTCAAGACTAAACAGTTGCTTTATACTTATTCTATTTTATTTTATTGTTATCCCACTAATTTATCATCATTATTGCTAAAGTTGCTATCCACATTACTATCAACTGCAATGCAGCACCTAAATGTTCGTATGTTGTTGGACGGTGTTTACAGTGAACTAAAACTTAAAATACCAATGCATTAAGCTATTCTAAGTTCCTTAAGCAAGTAAAGTCCTATAATCTGAACAAAGCCTGTTTGTATTGTCTCAATCCTGTATATATACCAGTGAATTACTTTCTAAGACTGCAGAGTGTTCATAGCGATATTTCTAAATACTATTGGAGCAACTAGTCAGTCAAGACTGGATCTTTACAACAATTGTGCGCAATCCTAATAGCTTGTGATGAATCATCAATTAGCTAGATAGTAACAAGTTGCATTTGGCAATATCACTCTGGTTATACATATAGATAAAACTACTGGTGACTTCTTCTTTATAGAGTAGTAGATCAAGACTTCCAGAGCTTATTTCAACAGCCAAGAAAGTCTAGTGCCGTATTCAGCCTATATCACCAGCTTAAAACAAATGATGAAGATTAGCTAGACGTGAAATGAGAGACATAAGAATTGTTACATGTTTAAGCTATATCGACTAAAGCTAGTCTACTTACTAAGCTAGTCTCCTTACTAAGCTAGTCTACTTACTAAGCTAGTCTCCTTACTAAGCTAGTCTACTTACTAAGCTAGTCTCCTTACTAAGCTAGTCTACTTACTAAGCTAGTCTACTTACTAAGCTAGTCTACTTACTAAGCTATATTTTATCTCACTCTGCAAAGAGATAACTGATTATATGAGAGTAGCACGGTAGCTACAAGCTGGCTATCAGTGGAGAATTCAATTTACCTACGCAAAGCTTGCAATTGCAGGTTGCAGGCTACAACTTCCTTCAATTTCTCCCTACCTTCTGACGGAGATACAAACATTACGGTCGTGGCCCACTTACGTTAGATACCGTAATACTATATCTTCTTGGGGTCCTGAACAAACTTTTATACGTTAGATCTCTTAAAAACGCTTTCAAGAAGCTATAATATTAAATCTAGATGCCGAAGTCTGCAATCAAATTCTAATATACTAGCTAAACAAGTTATCAACCATACTTTAACGTAGCAAAGTTATATTAAGTGGTCAAAGAACTAAAAGTCGGTTACGTAGTAGATGATGAGAGACAGTCAAGCCCTAGTAATAGAAAATGCTTATATCTAATTAATGATCTTACGTAGGTCAGATGTTTAAACTTGAATTTCTAAAATCGCTGCCACTATAAGCCGTATGTCAAACTTGCTTATTTGGCTTTGCTTTTGACATAAGTGAAGGTAGTTAGAATCAGTTTTTATTAGTAATAAATGGTAAATTAGTTATCTCGCATCTTATAAAGGATACTAGATTGATATTTGAATAGGTAAACAGCGCTGCAAGAGTATTACAATAATTGCAATCCTATGGCACTACACAAAGCTATGACATAGCTTTATGTTAATATCACTTTATGATCATTTGAAATTTATAAAGACTGCACTATTTGACTTTGCTACTATAACCGCGGGCGACACTTAGTAAATTGCCTGTCTAAAGAGTCTGAGGAGGTAAAAAGAGCCTCATAATCATAGTAATAAAGTCAAGTGAAATTATCCAAAGCTTACAAGCTTATCGCACCGCTTTCAATGTTTGTAAAAGTCAATTACACAGTTTATTACACGGTCATTATTTTCTACACTAGATTAAATGCTGTGTAAGAGTCTTAGATGTTCTATGATATGTCTATATCTCACGAAGTGTGAATAGAAATAGCGCAGCGCATGACATATTATTCTTTGAATAGAGAGTAGCAGCAAGGTCACGACGTCAATACAATCTTCAAATGCTTAAAGTATCGTACAATCGCATAACGCTATCCCGCTGTGATGTTTTTGATGGACTTGTTTGAAAAATAAATAAAGCTGTATCTCTACTACACAGAATTTTGATAGTGTTGTAGTATTATCATGTTCATCTATGTAAAATAAAAAAAACCTTATATTATTGGCAAGATCAGCGTGACGTTGGTTATACTTCGGATAACTCTTGCAAACTTTTTTGTCATGAGAATGTTGTGTCAGCAATATAGCTGAAATCATGTATTGACAACATACGTCTTAGTCTACTTACGAGCCTAGGCCGGGTATGACGTTAGAGCGACGTAACTATATTGCAGTTATATTATCATTATGTCAGTATCGCAACATTCATTTTGCTACGCAATAGTGACGTGATATTGCTATAATGTCACGTCATAGCTCGTTACAATGTTAGAGTTCTATAGTATTACAGTGATATCACGTTACTTTACGTTTGACTTGGTCAAAAACTAGTCTAGAAGCCTACAACCAAGAGTTTTCAAAGGGTTTAAGCGACTACAGTATTATGAGCTAGTTCTCGGTGGTAGATCTAGTTGACGTTACCAGCTAAGCTACCTAGATACATCTTTGATTATTAGTAAACTCATATGTGCATTTGACTGTGAGAGCACTTATTACAACATTATCTGGATTATAAACGCTGATTTTTTATATTTGTTGTAAGAATACTATGAGGTGATATATGAGAGAGAATTTGAGCGAGAACTTAACCGTAGGCGGCCTGCCTACGTCTATAGTAAACCGCGAGCCTCTTCTACTAGTCTCTATCTTATCTTACTAAGGGTTTTCTCGCCCACAAAGATAGATAGATATTAGACTAGTCCTAATAGTCTAATGAGATAGACTCGATAAGAGTATAATGTCATCATCATTATCATCGTGGGGTAATATTATAGTAACATTGCTATAACGTCATAAGTCCATATGAAGCTATTATAATTTTCAAATGACGGTTAGTTGCAGCCATATTACGGCAATATTGCTATTAAGTCACGTTACAGCTATGTTATCATTACCTAATAATGAATTTACTATGCTACTAATCCTAAATCATAAACATCACAAGAGAAATAAGTAATCACTCACCGCGCCATCACTGTGCTTTGTAGTTGCTTTAATACTTTTTAAAAGCTCTTAGACCTCCATACTACTCCCTTCCGTCGCATTCATGGCAGAAATACTGAAATATTACTATATTTCGTCAAATATATATCGTAGAGCTGAATAGATTAACCATTGCTATTTTACAATACGTTGAAAAAATATCAGGCAGTATTTTGCAGTAACGCTGCAATACAAAGGCTTTTTAACATATTCTTACAGGTTATGCGTCTACAATATCACACTAGCATTATCTTGTTTATGTGTTACTTTACTATACTAGAAAGAAAGCTATTCATCACCGGCATAAGCGTGTGCTGTATTTCTTTTAGTTTTAGTATAGCTTTACTGCTTAGAAGAGAAATAAAATAATGCTTCAGTCATGTTGTTAGCTATACAATACTCTGAAGCCGCGAAATTCTTGCAGTAGCATAACAACATTCTAATCATAGATAGGAGATTTCTAACGTCGTAATGCAGTGCAATTAATGTAAGAAGCATTTCAAATAGCAAACAAAACCCCCATCATAATAGAGATGTCAGCGAACATCACATCAAATTTGCATTAGACTTGCGTTGGAATGATTTTAGAATACTTTGCACTATCGTCATTCAATTGTATTGTTATAAGAGAAAATATTTATTGTGCATTTGTATCATTGTTACGCTATCTTATCTGTTATAAATTATAAAAAATGCTTCTAATATTTCGACTATATGCATTTTTAAAACAATAAATCGGGCTTTTAGCATCTATTACGGGTTCGATCTCAGTCACAATACAGCCCTATTTTAGAAGATAGTAATAGATGTCAGTTTAGCATATGAATAGCACCAACAACTTAGGCTTCTAGGCCTTAGCTTGCTCAATTCGGTTAAAAGTCTTCTATGCAACTTAGTATGCTGGATTTGTATGAATAGTTGTCTAGTGATGATAACGATTTATACTCCTACTAAGACGTTGCTCGCCTATAAGGGAAAATATCTAATGTGTTTGGTTCTATATGACCTGCCTTGGAAACCCTCTGGGAAATACAAATTAGGCCGTTTGCTTCGCACCTTTTTAGCGTTAACTTTCTCGTTGGTATGCCTCTCGTAATTACTACGGTCCTTAATTAGAATAGTTGTCTAGTATAAATTTTGAATTACTTTTACTTTAAAATTACTCTATAAACGGATCTAGATAAGATAGTCAGCTGGCAATGTCTAGTATTCGATAAACCTGTTGTAGCTATGCGGAGGCAAGATATGCCAGGGTAGCCAGCAGGACTGAATGAATTGAGTGAAGGTAAGAAAGAAGGAAGGAAAGTGCTGAGGTTGGCGAAGCCTAATCTATATAGCTAGGCGCTTACTTGTTCTACAGAAACTAAATATCATTATTCTTATCTGCAGACTGCATCTAAACGACCCCTTGCCAGAAGGTTAGACCTTTTCTCCTCTAACAAGTGTACAAACATGACAGCATTACTTATGCAAATAGCAACACTGCTCCTATATCACATAGAAAATGTTTATAATACAAGATCATGTATTTAAAAAAAGCTTGAATATGAATATTTTAGGTTGAAACAGTGTTTTATGTTTTATAATGTGAGCTTTAATAGCAGCCTTATATATGTTTGCTGCTAAATTGCCGCAAGTAGCTGTCGCCTATCTAGTTACATTTCTATTTACTTTTACGTAAATCAAACTCTTGCAATCTTATGATACTATATACGCTAGGCGTACCACTAGAAGTAGTCTATAAAGCGATATTGTAACATAAACTACTTAAAGCAGTTGCCATATCTCAGTCAAGCGAGCTTAAATACTAATAGATTTAACCCAGCAGCACGTCCTCGCAAAAAAAAAAAAGTCTTAGATTTGAGTAGAATTCTTTTGATATTACTTATTGACTAAGTTTTCCAACCTCTACTTGCGTAATGAATAGTCGATAGTGTTATATCGATAGGTGATACCACTGTGAGGTACTTAAACAGCTATAATTTTAATTTTAGTGAGAACGTTAGTATGGCCAATGTAGTACTGTTTTTGACTCATTATTCTGTAGAGTGCTTTATTTTTGAGTAGTATAAATCAACTAGGCTAGTTATAATAGCATCGTAGCTGCGTTGCTACTGCACTTGTTGCAAGACATGCTTATTAATGCAAGTATTATATGGTAGTGACGGCAATATGACAATGAAATTTTTCTTGATATAAAAATATAATAGCGGCATCTTAGTATTATCAGATCAACACTATAGTAGTCTTTTTTACACAATGTTGTCGCAAATCATGCAGAACTTAGCATTAAAGTCATAAAGCCATCACTAAAAAGCAACATAAAGACAGATAAGATAGATAGCTAGATATAGCTTCTGTGCTTATTAGGTCGCTTTAGACCTCTCTAGCGCCCCTAAAGAATTCTAACGTAAATGTCACTTACCTAGCTTAAATGTAATTAGGAATGCCTCTAAGATTACTTATTAAAGTACTTACCTATGTTAAACTGAGCTTGTAGCTCCGTGTTAGCGTTGCATAATAGCGATGCCATCTTTTCTATAGATAGTTTGTCATTTCATACGCTAACCAAAGCGTCTTGCAAATGCTAGAGAGACAACCTTTGTTTTTTTAATAAAAAAAAAGAGATTACAGTATTACAACATACATAGTACTATCTTGCTGCTGCAATTTTCTGCGACTTCTACTAAGTCACAGTCGTATTGTAAATCAAGTTAAATATTGTTACAATAATTTGCCATTCTAGCACTATCATAGTAAGGACTATCTTTAACCTATAAAAAAAAGTTGCTTGGCTTGTCTAAAAGTAAAAGCATTGGTCTTCAACTCTGAATAAATAAGTATTGTTAGTTTATCAAGATTATATACTTGAGTATGTTCTATAGTCGCTAATGCTCTTTAAAGTTCTGCCTATAAAGCTTTTTTTAGTGTTAACAATTGAATCCAATCAAGTTGAAGAATAATATAAGCTTTATCTGAATGCTGAGCTAAGTCTTTGCATTGGCTGATAAACCTGTCGCTTTACTGAGGATGTACTTGGTGTTAGCTTATGCAACCGACTAAAGCAATTGATCTATTACAATTGTGTTGCCCATGAAAATATTCCAGACTGAGTCAAACTTGAAAGTGTTTTATTATAAATTTTAAAGTAGATTGCTTATTTACTTGCTACAAATTGAAATTGCATTAGGAGAATAAACGTTAGACATATCGCAGCGCATGCTTGTTTGTTATTAATAAAGACACGGTGATTGTTTAAAGAATTGATAAGCCTTTACGTTTGAGCTAATAGCTAGCTCATGTTTGATCGTGCAAGACTTTCTGACCTATGTAGTAGCTACATTGTCACAAAGAAATCCAAATCACCATGAGCGAAGCTGTTACTGAAATCAGACGTCAAATATGTAAAGGTGCATGGAGTAGACGAAAGGACGGAGCAGTTGGAAGCACACTGATCACAAGCGGTCCGCGTTCAAAGCCCGCCTTGCAGGTACTGCTGGCCCCCGTTCCTAGTGCTCATGTGGTTGCCAATGTTATGATATATTGACGAGCGATTACAGACGCATCGATGTGGACCGTTCACCGTTCAGCAAAAGTTGCAGCCAGTAGTCTCGTTCCTAAATGACTTGTATGATAGTCTTCGCACATGGATTTTTATTATAAGCCCTGGCCCGGAAAAGCAGCTCGCCTGCCTTCTGCAATTAGTTTGCGACGCCGCCAGGCAAAAACATGTCGCTGGCGCGAAACAGCGAACAGGAGAAGAACAGATGTTTTACCCCACCAAACGAAGCCTCTACGGCATGAACACGACCGACAATCCTGTCCGATAGAAAACCGCTATGCACAGCCTCCAACACGACTCTCCTGCTCCGCGCTTTCATACGTCTATCAAACTAATCCCATCACTTATTTTAGCCGCATGCCATCTGCAAGCAACGCTGAGGAGACATCCATTCTCACGTCAGCCGAGAACGCAAACCGCATCGACCATCTGATAGCACGAAACGCCATTGTGAAATGCACCTAACAACCCGCTCACTGCTGCTGTCTTCTGGACGGTGGAACATAATGACCACCAGTTCCAGGTGCCGGACTAGTACCAGCCCCACTGCCCTGCCGAACAGCCAGTGGAGGGGCCTCTGGACGTCCACCACCTTCACGCAGGTGGCGAGGAACATACTTGTTGCCCTCACCGGCTGTTGCTGGCGATGCGTCCCTTGGGCCGCCAAATCCACCCTCACGACGACCAGGAGGAACTAAGCGACCAGCCGGACGGTCGGCAGGAGAGTCTTCGCGACCGGATACTTCAGTGCGTGGACGCGGCCTCCATCTGTCCGTGGCGGCACCACCAGTGCTCGAGTCTCTCGCGGCTGGCGGCGCATTGCTGGGATCGGCTGAACGTTCGCGGAGCGCCGGAGCATCAGCGACGCGTGCTGCACCGCCCTCTGCCTGCTTCATAGCTTCACGCTCCCTCCAAGTAGGGGTCTTGCCACCAATGTTGAGCACAGGGCGCTGAGAACCTGGGTCTTCAGTTCGTGTCGGTCTCTCCGGCGGGGGAGCTCCGCGACGGGCAGCGTTCCGGCGTTCCAATGCTTCCTCCTCACGTTGTGCCTGGAGACGAGCTTTCTCGGCGGCTTCCTCGCGCTCTGCTGCTCTGCGAGCACGCTCTTCCTCCCTCCTTTGCTTCTCCTCGGCCTCTCTGGCAGCCCTCTCCTCAGCTTCACGTTCTTCACGCTCGGCCTCTTCGCGTTCACGTCGCTCAGCCTCCTCACGCATCCTCTTCTCTCTGGCCCGATTCTCACGAACCTCACGCTTGCGAGCCTTGATAGCCTCCTCGAGCTCCTTGTCAGCCTTCCTGCGTCGTCTTTCATGCTCATCGTGGCGCTTCTCTTCAAGGTCTTTGCGGAACTGGTCATAGATCGGGAGTAGACGTGTCAGACGGTTCTTGAGGGCAACAGCATTCTTGTGCCTTTCCTCCGACTCCCTGAGGGTGGTGGCTGTAGTCGCTTCATGGATGGCAAGATCCTTCGCACGCTGCGCCTCCTCGTCCTTGGACTTGTATTTGAGCTCCTCCTTGCGGAAAGCACGCTCCAGATGATCGATGCGCTTGGCAGTGATCTTGGTCATGCTCTGGAGCTCCGTCTTCTCCTTGGCGAGATGCTCGAGCTTCATCAGGCGAAGGCGTTCGCTATCAAGCTCGTCGATGTTCATCTCACCCAAGTCAGTCTTGGTGATCTTCTTGAACTCGTCAAGCTCCTTTGCAAGGTTCTCTTGCTTGACCCTCCGTGCCTCCTCCTCGCGGCGCTTTTTCTCACGAAGCTCCTGGTCGGCGCGGAGTCGCTCTGCCTCTCGGGCAGCAAGCTCTTGCTGCTGAAAGCGCTTTCGGTTCTCTTCCTCCTTCTGCTTCTTCTGAGCGGCATCTGTTGCGAGTTCCTTCTTCTTCTCGATGACGGCGCGGCGAGCGAGAATCTCTTGATGCTCCTGCTCAGCACCGGCCTGCGCTCTGCCCGCAGCGGCGCGCTTCTCTAGTTGACGCTGAGCATTGAAGCTCGAATCGACGTACTGACAGGTGACATGGAGAGTCTTTGCGAGACGAGTGAGTTGGGATCGGACAATCTCAGCAGGCGTGCTCTGCAGACGCTGGACAGAGCCGGTTTCACCATCACCAGTGCTACTGGGATGGAGAGCCTTGGCGGAAGAGAAGACATCGGAATCAAAGGTCAACACACCACTGGCGTGGTCGAGACGAATGGCAAAGTCTCCCTTCTTGCAACCGTTCATGATAAACTTCTCGATGAATCCAGAATCTTTCTGGTACGGCTCGGGGAACTGCGCAAGGTCGTAGACAAATTTGAGCTCCACAGACTCGTACACCTGTGAAAGTTGCTGGAACAACCTGGTCAAGATGACCTGCTGAAGAGGCTCAATGTACTTTGCCATCTCAGGATCGGCACCAATTTGGGTGAGGATGGGGCTGATACGGCGACAGATGGAGAGGGGATGGAAATCGACCTCGAGGATCTGGTACAGCTCGCGAATCTCTGGCTTGACACGCTTGAGCAAACCCATGCTAAGGGCATCTTTGAAGAGCAGACCACGGGTTGGGGCCTGCGCCATGTTGAGGAGATTAGTCAGGCGGGTGTTCTTGGACCTCCGAGCCTCATCGGCATCGAGCAGAGCGCCTCGGGAGCGGCTTGTGCTGATGACGGGGATTGCAAGAGAAGACAAGAGTACGAAAGAAGCCGCGCGAGTCAAATCCGCATCGGTCACCGACGGGTTGTCCTTCTTGGGACTCTGACCAGATGCAACGGCTGTAGCAGACTGTCGAAGCAGTTTGTAGTAGCGGTTCTGCGCGGCAGCGTGAAAGTGATAGTTTTCGCTCCTCATGAAGATCCGGGTAAGCTTCTCGTAGTAGTTGGCCATCATAACATTCTTCGGCATACGCTTTGACAGGGTCAGTAGGTTGTGAATGTCTTCCACACTTCGGAAAGCCTCTTGCCATAGCTCGAGTTCAGCAGCAACGTTGAGCTGCGAGAAGCGTGTATCCAGGTGTCTTTGCAATGTGTCTGGGTCGCTAAGGTTGATGGCGTGCATCTGAGACTGATACTTGGCCGCATTCTGCAAATGATTGCGGAGCAGCTCGCAGAGACGCCTAAACTCGGTCTTCCTCGCATATCTCTGACAGAAGCCGAATGCCTGGAGGGCGGTGTTCTGGTACATGATTTCCAGGCGAGCATTGTTCTTCAAAATCTCGAGCACGGTACGGTATGTCTCCCAGAGAAACTTCAGCCATGGTGTAACAACGGCCCGGTCTGTTCTGTCTTTTGACTGTTCACCCGAAACTGTGGATAGCAGGATAGACTCGGGAGTCTCGACGGCATCCAGATCATCAACCTCTGTCGCCCCAGTCGCGGTCGGCTCCAAAGACGATTGGATTTCCTCGGCTTTTGCTTGGGCTTCCGTGACCTTCTGCTCCGATAGGTCGATAAACTTGTTCAAGACGAGCTACACGATTGTCAGTAAGCAGCCACTTAAGCAGGATAGACGTTAAATTTCCCTACCTCGATCGTGCCAACATTCGTGTTCTGGGCGGTGTTCTTGTATTGATAGAGTCCATCCTTGGCATGTTTTCCTTTCTTCAAGTCGACGCACAACTCGAGGAAAAGGATCATAACAGGTTCAAGGGACTGGATCGGACTGTTGCGCGAACGTTTCGAAGTGACATGTTCGTGAAGAATGTTCAACGCCGCCTGGGACTGGCCCACGGCGATGAGCTCTTGTGCTCGTTTGAGCACATTCTCGGGCTTTGTATGGGGTGGAGGCGGCATCTTGGCTCGATTCTGTTGCGAAGGCAAGCAGACAGAATCCGGGTTGACAGAGCTCACAAGATGGCGATGATGGACTCAAAAGACTCATTCCCGTCAGACGGTTTGTGGGACGCATGGCGATGCGGGCCGTCACGATCACGTGATGCCATGCCAAGGCGGCAATTTGCTAGGGCTTCTTCAACAGCAGAAGTATAGCAGGGTATACGAATACTATGCAAGGTGGCTGAGTTATTGAGAAGAGAGGCGGTGGTCTACGAGCTTTGTGTGCATCGTTCGCTTGTCAATCGTCCTGGAGCATCGCAGTCGAGACACTACGTGATGCACGTCACGCTGCCAAAGACAGCCCCAGTTGTACTGAAATTGGTTGGCGCGGATCATGGACGTCTGCCATGGCGGTAAGTGATGCAAAGTGGTGCATAATAGTTGGCCGAGTATGGATCTGACAGAGTCGCTTCGGAGCAGACCTGTGCTGTTCTACGCGCCGTGGCCTGTCGTTGGCGACGCACTGCTGACGCAGGGAGGCCCCTCGAGACACCACTACTAGTATCTGGTCTGTTGGTGCGGGGATGTACTTGAATTATTGATACCAAGTGGTGCACTGCTTTCAAAAATGGACGGATACGAACAATGAAGCTAGGCGATTGCTAGGCTACTACTCTTTTGCAAACAAAAGATTCGCAATGCTTGAGAGAGAACATAGCTGAGCGAGACGCGATGAACGGATATGCTGGAGTGTGACCAAACGGCAAGGAAAAGCGGTCTTCGCTCGGGCTAACAACAAGGTATTCTTACCACTTATGGAGCATCCAGCACAGCAGAACAGGTAGCGAATTGTGCATACTGTAGGCAGGGCCAGTAGGTTGCGTAGCCGCGCAAGGCAAGGTAGCGCCAGCCGTTGACAAGCGAGATTTGGGCGCATCTGCTTAGGGAAGCGGCGGCGGCACAGGGACGGAGGAAGTTGGTGCAGTCTAGCGTGCCAGCGCCCGGAGCCAAACTCGTCGTCGCGCTCGAGCTTCTTCACACGACTATCGTTTCCCGTCGTCCCTCCCCTGTGCTGCTGCTATCCATCGCTCCAACCACCAGAGCTTTCACCCGCCTCGAACGACCTTTCCCTGGCCACATCTCGTCAGCCGTTTTCAGTCACCGCTCTCCGCCATCTCCTTCAATTCGCCTTGGCCGGGATCATTGGCCGCTGTCCTTTCCGTCAGCCTCTCGGTGTCAGCCTCGAGCGACCACGCTTGCGATCGACATAGGGGCCCGGCTGCGTTCGCAGCATCGACTTCCTCGCCAGTTCGCCGCAAACAACCCTCCCTCTTCGGCTGCGACCAGCTTTTCCAACTTTTCTGTCCCTTTCGACCGTCGTTTCGAGTTTTGAAGTCGCCGCGCATTCTTGCAACTGTCCCTGCCGTTGACTCTGTCGCGTAACAACACAATGGCGCCAACTTACGAGCTTCGCAATGACAGTCGGACCAAGAAGCAGTCTATGGCCGACCTCAAGCTTCGGCGCCTGAATGAACTCAACATGCGGCTGAGGGAGGATCTCGACAGACCGCGCATCAAGGTCTCAGAGGCGTCTATGAGGTACACAAGAACTATACTCTCCAACAAGGATTACGAGAAAGGCTAACGCCAGGCACAGTTTGATACAATACTGTAACAGCACAAAAGATTTCATGGTACCATCGCTTTGGGGATCGGTAAGTCGAATTGTGTTCACGGCTGTGTATGATGTTTTCCGAGCTAATTCCGTTCAAGGTTGACAAGCGCGAAGACCCATACAGCCCTCAAACATCAAATGGATGCTGCTCGGTGATGTGAGATGAGAAGGAAATTTGAGACATTCGGCGAAGCTGGGCAATGAGCGCGGCGTTTTGACAGTCCTTTTTGTGGCTACGACACCTTTCACTTCATTGCATATTTGGAGCTTTGCGCCGAAGAAGGTATTTCGCATCTATTGATGCCCACCTGAATCTGCGATCGAGTAACTTGCTTGCGGCGATGTGACACGAGCAAACAGCGGGCTGGATTGACACAACCTGTGACTGTCGCTCACTGGCAAGCTGGAGGCTCAGCGTCAGATTCGGGGAGTCTTGTTGGCAGCAGGCGAGCACTATCCAAAGAAATCCGGGCACGAGGACCCACCATAATGTACTCTATCATGTGTAACATGCGCTTTCACGGTTGCTTTCACTCGGTCAGTCCGAGCTCTCCTCTCCCCGTCAATTCTTGCAGTCCTCACAAGCGACGCCTCCTTGTGTCTCAGCGCTGTCATTCGGCACAGTGCTCGAGACTGGATTGAACGTTGCCTTCGTAGCTTCTTGGGGGCCTTGTGTGGTGGCCGGATTCGCGGTCGGTACATGGGTCTGGCCTTTCTTTCCGTCGTGTCTATCTACATGGCCAAGGTCTCTCCCAGGCTCAATGACATCTCTGAGTCGCCGTTTCAATTCCTTGGTCTCTACAAGAGTGTAATCAGTAAGGCTTGAATAGCGTCGGTAATAGCGATCGATCAGGCCCACCTGGAAAACCTTGATCGACCTTCCTATCCCAAAGCAAGCTGGTCTGCGTGCTGATCTTCGCTCCATCTTTCTCACCATGAGCTGAGTGGGCAAGCAAATGCTCAATGGTAACGACAAAGGTACCCCCGGTCGCTGGACGCAGCGAAATTTCGCCAATGGCCGTGCCGAACGTAGATAAGAGTTCTTGGGCGTACTAAAGTGGCATTCATTGTCAGTGAAGGTCTGCGCAATATACGGATGCAAAGTAGAAAGCTTGTTGTCTAATAATCATTTCCTTGAATCGGGGGCCTTGAGACTTCCTATGAGTCTTCAGTGAGACGCATTATAGGTCCGTTAAACTCACGTAGGCGGCTCTAAGCATCCAACGGCACTGCGTGCAAAACTCAATCGTGACCTTTGGTAGGCGCACCTCTGACAACGCCAAGGCTGGTTGCTCTCCTGCTGCGGGCTCTGACATGATCGGTAGCGTTGAATGATCTCTGGCAGAGAAGGGTTGGGTGTCCGCGGTGGTACTCTCGAGTCGCTGAGAGAACAGAGTAGACCTTCGTGCTAGGATTGCTTGCCGTGGGTGAACTCAAGTGCACTCTGCAGCAACCAGTTTTGTAACGTTCTGCGAAGCAAGTCAATTGGGGGCTGGTTCCAGATGAGGTCGGATCTTGAATTGCTCTTGTCTGCTGTTTACGACAGACATTCGATGACGAAGCTTTGGTGAGCATACCGGACGCTTTCGGCGCTCTTAGTCCGAGAGCCACATTTTATCTGGAGCTTCGGGTGCAATATTCGGGCCTGCGTACCATCAAAGTTAAATATGCATCATTAATTTCGAGCAAATCTAATGTATATACAGGATCGAACATAACTGGTATCCTTCACAGGATTGACCGCAAAACCGAAAAGGGGTTACAACTCTTTAGGCTTCGCCTGTAATTCGAGCACACAACGTGGTCTGCGAAGCCCAACCCCCGTTGTACAAGCCCAAAACGCCTGCTCCTTCTCGATGCAACTTTCGCGTGACACCAGATGCCTCGATCAACGAGGCCCTTGCAAGACAAAAGCGCTCATGCACCCTCTCGGGAGTTCCAAAACACATGTGCATGTGTAGCGTTCATTTCTTCGTATTCATCCTAGGGCCCATCTGTAGTAGGCAAGGGGAGCTGCTCGACGCTCGGCATCTCCCGCTCAGCCTGCTTCCTTCGTCGCCAGAAATCGAATTTCCAACGACTCGATTTCCTCTTAATCTGCGCTGGCAGTTCCCTTTCCTTCGCCTGCGGCCCGCGATATGTTCTCGAGCCGGGACCACTGGTCACGGGTCGTACCCTCGACTGTGCCTTTTCGGCTGGAGTCTCGCAAATTACACCCACACTTGCGCGACTTGCGCGACTGGGAACGCTACTGCTCACTCTCAAGGCCTCGGACTCCGAATGCCCCGTCGGTGGACGGTCAAGCGTGTCGGGTGGCAGCGCCGGTGATCCCAGCTCAGAGTGATCGCCAACACTCGTGGCGTGAGTCTCTGCCGGAGAGTTGGGATAATTTGTGCTGGAGAACGTGGGCGCCCGTGATGCAGAGGAGCGAGTTGGAGCACAGGACGGCTGAGCCGAGTGTTGGTGAGAATACGGTCGTGAGAAATTTTGACTTCCACTGCGTGAGGAGCTGGCAAGTCCCGAGTGCTCGGAGCTTGTTTGTGGCTCCGAGGGATGTCTAGTGGAAGGGTAAGGAGCTGCGTTGTTGACGCTCGCAATACTGTCGAAAGCGCCAGGAACCGGGCTCTTCGGCGTCTGTGCGGTTACGGGGTAGGCTCCCGAGTCACGATGCGCAACTTGAGGCATGTTTACTCGTGAGTCAGGCGCCAGAGGCCCCGTGTTGGCGATGCTGCCGTTATGTGGTGAGACGGGAGGGGTGAAAAAGACGTCGTTGCCGTCCAAAGGGCTTAGGCGCTGGATCGGGGGCAAGTCACCGCTTCCAGACTCTTGGGGTGCTACCGGGCCTTCGGGGGAGAGACCGGATGCAGGCAGTCCCTCAGGATGCGAGGCCTCAGGAGAAATTGTGAAGCGTGTCCGGTTTGGGCTGGCTGAGCGTGGAGATTGAGTACCTTCGGTCCCATAGCGATGACTCTCCATTCGCATCTCCTCTTTCTTCTTCTCCTGTTCAATGCGTCTCTCCCAGACCGCCTTGTTCTTCACTATCTCGTCAACAGCATACTGGAGGTCGGGAAGTATGTCCGCGACACCTTCGAACAGTGGCAGGCCAAAAAGATTCATGAAGCCGATCTGTGAATTGGCCAGTTTTGTGATGTTTCCAAGTTCTGGTGGACCGCCAAATAGCGTGCTGTTCATGCCAACGTCCCGCTCCATTTCACCCTGCCGGGCGAATTCTTGCTGCAAAATTTGAGCCCAACGAGCTGCAGTGTTGAATGAACGAGCCTGATGGTGTCAGAAGAGTATCTCAAAAGATTCGTCGTTTGACTTACCACGTTACTGATATCTGCACACTTGATCAGGAGACCGAGCACTAGATCTTTGTTGCCTTGAACGAACTTCAGTGACCAGGCTTCGGTGCCCCGGTCGTGGTGCAATTTTTCCTGTAAATTGCCCAAGTTGGCCATGTATTCGGGGTGGATACCCATGTCAGTGGCGAGGATAGTATTGATCATTCGCCGTCGAAAATCGACATCGTCGTAAACCGATTTCCAATGACGCCTCAGGATCTGTGAGTACGCTGCGCAATGGAAAGCCTCCAGGACCGATCTGTCATTGTAAAGCTGCGCGAGGGGCGCCTTGAGGGTAACCAGAAACGCGTTGCTGACGCCCGGATGCCCAACGTCATGACCGATGGCAGATACGAGGAGCACTAGAGCATCGAGTGGACCCAGTAACTTCGAGATGGCCGACGAAGCCGCTTTCGCGGTCGAGCCGTGTCCACTTGTATAACGTGGAAGTGCTCCGATCTGAAGTAATGAGTAAAACAGAGCTTGCAAAACGTCCACGACATGCCTGAAATTATGGTAAGGCACAAAACTGTTGTAAGCAGCCCTTGACGACAGCAAAAAGCGCTTCAAGTTTTGGCTTGAAATTTGCCATTCCTCAAGCTCTTGGCTCTGTAAGCAATGAGACAGCATCAGGAAGGCGCCATGCAAGAGCTCATCGTCGGTAAAGTCGTGGGCAGAAAACTCCCACGTGCCGATGGCTCGCTTCACCAGTGCTTCGCTCTTTTCGCTGATGTCGAACATGGCTGTGCTGGTTTCATGGCCCAATGCAACTGTTTCCGGCCGACATATACTGTTCATGAGAGATGAAACCATTGACTCTCGAAGATATGCGTACGGACGTTCCTCTTCGACGCCTACCCAGGAACGTTTGCGGATGCGCTTGAGATCAAGACCATCGGGCTTCGCCTTTGCATGTATGAGATGAGCCTTATAAGCCGCGACGATGATCTGCTGGAGTCGATCTGGAGTGAGCGGCGAATTGAAGGCGTCCGTAGCTCCTGCGTCCAGACATTTCATCAACAACGGAGGGTCTACCAACTGGAAACTTGTCGAGGCCTGGACATTTGCCTTTAGTGAATCACACAGGTTCGCAACAGAGAAATCTTCGGCAAGACTCTGCGCAGAAAGACGTTTCCCGTCCCTGATCACAGCGATGGGTATTACAAGCTTGCCAATCCCATCAACTTGCGCCTCGGTTGCTAGGTGTCGGAGGAGGGTGACGCCATAGTATTCTTCCAGTCCGTCCTCAAGGGCATTCTCTGTTGAGGGTCGAAGGAGAGGTGCTTCTCGCGAAAGTCGATTTCCAAAATCAACCTTGGGGTCGATATCCAGGAAAACTACCACTGGGACGCCTTGGTGGCGCCGCGATTCCAGCTCTCGTAATCGAACCGAGCAGGCCATGCCAGAGCGACATAGGAAGACCTCCTGGAACGCAGCCAGTATAACCTTGACGTTGTCTTTTACCTCCTGTGGTGCCGATAGAGACGCGATTTGCAAGTCAAGACCGTCTTCTGTGGTCTCGCTGGTGCGTCGAATTAACGCCTCTGATTCTGCGCGACGGTCGCAAAATAGGACATGGCAGGCGGTATGATCCATTGCAATCGCTCCGGTGACGATTGATTGTCAAAGTGGGAGAATTGAGATCCAGGCTCTCGTATGTCCCCGAGACCACGGCTCGATCTCCTTCAAGATGGATTGTATACAACCCAACGGCCGATCCAGCCGGTCAAGGCGCCCTCTCGTCGCGATCTGCGATCTACAGATACGAGTAGATAAAAGCACCGATTCCAGATCTTTCGCCTAATGCTATCTCTCCAAACGACGTCCTCAAACAGCCCACGCTGCAAACCTGTGCGACTTTATGGGATATTGGATTGCTGTCTAAGCAATAACCTTCCGTTTTCGAGTGTGTCAATCACAAGTCGGCGGCCGCTGAATCCACAGTGACCAGGAGGGCGCCGGTGTCGCGCACCGTCAGAGTCGGGGAACATATGCGGCGGTTTAGGTGTCCTGCATGTGGATATGAAGCCGTGTAATCATTCGTGGGCTTAGGTTCGCAAATATGCTGGACGAATGTTTTGGCCTTTGACGTAGGACTCGAGGTCACTTATGCGCTCAGCAGCCGAGTGCCTGGAGATGACTGCGGTCGCGTGCTTGGGCTCTGCGAAAGTCGGACTTAAGGGCGCTCAGACAGAGCAGTGTCGACAAAGAGGAGGAGACGAGGTAGCGTTGGGATGATCGATGTCGAGCTGATCGGGATGGTGGAAAGGAGAGGGCCCTGATCGAAGATTGGACGGAGGCAAGAGATGGATGCAGGTTCGCGGCGGGCGTCCGAACGACTACTGCTGGGGAGGCAGGCAGCCTGCGAGACGGCAAAAGACTCGGCGGCGGTCTCTGGGCGGCCGGGCGGCGACAGTGCTGGCGAGGAGCTGGGTCGTAGGAGAGTTGACGGCAGCGATGGCAGATAAGATACAGAGGAAAGATGTAGAGGCGACGGTGACAAGACGAGGGAGACGAAACGGGTTGTGCCTGGAGTGTCTGAGCAACGGCATGGCAGTCTCGTGGTAGCAGGTGTGGGCTACTAGTAATGTGCGGGCGCCGCCTTTGGCTTCTGTCAATGGTCAATGTCAGTGTGTCCAACGTCGGCAGGTACAGTTACCTGCTCCAGTGGGTGGGTGGCCGCCGGGACGCTGCGCGCTCCACCCGTGGCCCAGCGAGACTGTGCTGTCCGAGTTCAGCACTGCGCCCGACCGCTGGGTGGCGGAGAGCAAGTGGAAGCTGTTTCCCCTTCTTCTCCGTCTTCCACGCCCCCCCTGCGTCCAATCATGCACCCGAGCGGCATTCTAGAAAGATTCCTTCTCCCTTCGTTCCCCAGAGCCGAGCGGCGCTGCAGAAGTCATGATTCCTGGCGCTTGTGCCCGCGCTACTTGTCCGCTTGCTGCTCGTCTGTTCTGATTTGCCATCTCTCCACCGTCGTTTCACATCTGGCACCCCGGCATCGTTGCTGCGCTCACATCTCACCGCCTTGTGGTTCGGCGGCCTGACTGCTGCTTTGGTCCGAGTGAATGCATCGGAAATGCCTACTTTCTACGGACATCTTCAGGCCTAACCAAAGGCTCTTTGCCATGAACCTGACGGTGTTTCGTGCTCTCCGCTCTATTGCTTGCATACGCGTTCTCAATTGAAGGATCCTTGCCACGAACGGAAAGCTCTCAAGTGTTGCGCCCTCCTCCGCTGGCACGAGCGACCAGAAGTTCACAATCGCGGCGTTGTACCCGGTACTATCGGCGGGTCCTTACCTCATCAGGTAAAATCGCCTGTTGCTATGCCCCCCTACTTTCCGACTGTGGCCTGCAATACACGGTACTTATCGTCGTGGAAGAGCCCAACTTCCTTCCGTGCCTTGTTGCGGCTAGTTCTTAGACGGCTTATGGACCATAAACGCACTAGTGTGGCAGATCTGGTCTGAACATGTCACAGCAAACACCTTTTGCCACGGCGTGAACCGTTTGCTGTCCCAATGGCCACGACTGAATGCGAACAGAGCGCTTGCAACCTAGATTTGCCAAGTTGCGCCTCATCCTGTGCTCGTTGTGCTTTGCGTTTGCCCACGTGCTTCTGGCCAGTCTACGGGTCATTTCTCATGATTACGTTTCGGGGCCTTGGAGCAAGGCAGGAAGCATGGTCAAGAGTTCGAGATTCTCTGCATTGCTAATGTCATCGGATGCTGGTCATCACTCCCAACATCCTTGATGAGGGCCGGCCGGCGCGCACGTTTCAGTGCCTAATAACCATCCGCCTCTCTCGCCGGACGGGAATTTCAGACATCCTCCGTTCGAAAACCCTCGCTGCCGTCTGAAGACCACCAACACAGCATCAAAATCCTGGCTCCTGCTCTATGCGTGACAAACATCGTCTTTCCAATTCCAAAAGGCCCGAAAGCCTGACTGATCTCGCAAAGTGAAGCTGACTGTGAGGTAAGGTGGAGACGAGTCAGTTCCACGATCGACATTTGACATGACCCTCAGGATCGTGGCCCTCGCTGACCGCTGCCAAAGTCGGCTTCCGTGACTTTGCCCTGTTTCTTTGGTGGTTCGACCGCAAATTCGGCGTAGAGCGCCAGGTGATCACTTGGGAAGTGGTAGTGGGGAAAGCCTGGAACTGCTTGCAGATGATCCTGATCAACATTGCCCAGCAGCTTCTGCACGCGAAACGTTGGTGTGTGGAATATGTGGTCAATGAGACTGATGAAGTTTGGCGTATAATTGCTGAACCAGAGGTAATCTTGTTGCTCGCCAATGTAAGCGGATTTGAACTTGAAATGGTGCGACATTCCTTCCTTTGTCAAATTGCCATAGCTGCGTCCACCCATGTCCTCGTGGGTTCCAGGCACCGACCCGGTGGTTAAGAGATCAAACACGCCAGAGCCTTTGCTAGAGTTGAAGTCGCCACACAGAATAGCTGGTAGCTGAGACCCTTTACTGTATGAGAGCGATGGTCCAGGCTTGACCTCGGTTTCGACCTTGGCTTCATCATCGCTGCCGACGGGTTTATAGACCATTTTCTCCTTCTCTGTACATGGGGGATGCGCGGCCCAACGGTCGGCAAATTTGGTGATCTGGTCCATGAGAATGGCCGATTGAACCATCTTTACGTCGTTGAAGGCTGGATCCCATGTCAAATGGGCTGTTGCGACAATCATTCGAGCGCCTGTCATCCTGTTTTCGAAGAAACAAACGACGGCTATGTTGTCTTTGGGCATGACACGATTGAACGCGTCATGCTCACCCTTCATGTCGGGCCTGTTGATCGCAATATTTGCAAAGTCGACCAGCTGCTTGTCGAGCAGGATGAACTTTTGCCCTTTGAAAAAGATAGCACAGCCATCAACGGCCTTTGCTTCCCTGTCAGCCATGGTTCGGGCGCGCGACTTCGGCCAGAAAGCGCCCTTGTAGTCATGATAAGCAAGCTCTCGCCGAAAGTACTCGTTATAGCTCTCTTGGTCGATCTCTTGTAGACACATGACATCTGGCTGTCGCTCTATAATCTCCTTTAGAATCAGTTCCCGTCGATACTCCCAGTCAAGTGCCTTGGCGGGTGTGTATGGATACACCGTTTCCGTGGCATACTTGGCGCACAAAATGTTGTAGTTGAGGATGGTAAATGTCTCAGCAGCGGGTGAGTCGTCGAGAACGACTAATGGTCGGGGTTTCGGTAGCGGTGGAGGATTTGTTGTGTCTCGGATTGTCTTGACCAGTTCCTTCGTGCCCCGTTCCATTAGCAGATCCTTGATGTCTTTGTCGATCGGGTTTCCGACTACACCAAGCACTTCCAATTTGTACAGATACCCAATTTCTTGGGGCAGGTTTTGGACTTGGTTGTCGAAGATAAGCAGCTCGACTAGATTGCTGAGCATCCCAATACAGCTTGGAATCTCGCGGATATGATTCTGTGAAACATTGAGGATCCTCAGGTTTCTCAAAAGACCAAGCTCCGGGGGGAGCACAGTGAGCTGATTGTTGTCTAGATATAGCCTCGTCAAGAAGGGATAGAATTCCGCGAGTTTCGGATTCAAGGTTCGTAGTGCTTGGCCGCTCATGTCCATTCCATCCCAGTCTTGTCTACGCTCCTCGTGAATTGCAATCGCCCTGTTGTGCTCATTATCTTCTTCTGCGGGCCCTGATGTGCTAGGTCTAATGGCGAATTGTGCTGCGCTTCTTTGTTTCGAGTGCCACTGGGGATTGTTCTTGTTCACTCGAGCTTCCTGTGCCATATCCAGTTGCTTTCGCCAGTGATCCGGCACGTGCTCGGGGGACATGTCCAACTCCTCGTCCATCCCTGCATGCTGGGGCCCTGGCGCTCCGTAGGCCTGTCCGGAATTTCCCAACAGTCCTGACGAGAATGTGTGCTGATGCCCCATGCCCGAATGCCCCGTATGGTTCTGCTGGTGGTGGTTCGCATGCCCATGATGGTGCTGTTGTTGACCTCCATGATGGTACCCTCGATGCTGTTGTCCCTGCATGTGCCGCCCAAAATTGTTGCCATTCATCATGGCGGATGTCTTGTTCTTATAGATGTCACATTGACAGGTAACGAAGGGATGTACCTAAAGGGCAATGCCTCGCCGTTGGCCGCCGGCTCCTTTGACCAGCCGTTGCGGAGCTTGATGTGTGTCTTGACCCTGCTACGAGTAGCTTTTCCCACGATCAAAATAATATGCCATCCCCCGCTCTTGGCGCGTTGTGGAACAGGGTCCAGTAGGACAGACGTGTGTTGATGCGAACGTCAGGACTGCTGGTTGCAAAACGTCCTTCTCTTGAATCCTATCTCTCGCGAACGCGAGCACAACGCGATGGTCCGAGAATGTATACTGCGGGATGTGTCAACAGGCGTGGTGACCAGGTAATCAAGCTTCGCGAACACAAGGGAGCTGAAAATTAGAATGAATGCCTCAATACGTGATTCGGGCGACGACCGGGGTGCTTTTGGGTTTTGATCTGCTCGACTCGTCTATTCACAAGGGCTGGGCGGGCTAGCAGGCCATTGGAGGTTGGCTGATAGCTTGGCATAGCTGACACGTGACTTTCTTGTCTTTAACTTCATTCGAAGTCGCCATCAACTTATACATAATTCCCAATTTTCGGCCCATGGGCACCTACCGCCATTGTGTTCCAGGTGGTTGAGCATAAGAGGACTTTCTTTTGCTCGCCCATCTGAGTGTTAGATGGAGTCCAACCTACAGGAGGTTATCAGTTCATCCGATTTGATGTCATGGTCAAGTTGTCCAACCGTTCAAACATGAACCACACAATACCGGGTAGGGTGTTATACCAAGCCGGAAGCTTGCAATGTGTTCATGTCTTGCCATTTCGATGGTATCCGGCTGATGGCCGCATGTTCGGTTGCTGTCCTCTTTTGGATTGTGAAAATGACCGCTGTTGTCATTCGAGGTCCCAGTCCGACAACGCTCGCGATCGGCCGCGGCAGAGCACAGAGGATACTGGGACACTGAGTACAGAGGCAGAAGATTGTCTGATACGTAAAGCTGACGAGGAGGAATTTGACGGCTGCCGGAACCACCGAAATTCGAAACCCATGTCCATGGCAACGCAAGATTCCGAGATTGTGGAGCGTATCCGGGTCCTATGAGCGACTGAACGCTTCTTTATCGACCATGCCTTCCGCTAGCGATATCATAATGAAAACATCTGTGCCGAGTGTTGACGAACAGAGTAGCATTCAGTCACGGATTATTTTCCACTTTCGTGCCGCGCAAACTTTAGTGACCACATCCATAAAGGGCCGATCTGAAGAACGCGTCTCGTCAACTGGTCGAAACATCGCAAAACTGCAAAGATACGTCCCAGCCTTGGACTTTACTGTATGACCGGCGAGAATGCTATTCTCATTCGTTTGATAACGCATCATATGATATCCCTCGACATACGATCGCAGGCAGACAACGCGGGCAGCGCAACGACATCAATCGTCCGTGAGGCAGGTGTGGAATTCTATGATGCAGACACCGGATAATGTACTCTCTCCGTCGCACCTAATATTACTAGCGGTTGTTGGCCAATGCGTACAAGATGCGGTATCCCAGCTGGTTTCAGATCGATACCAAAAGCACATCTGAGGAGCAACATCGATGATGAGAAGCGACAGTAGCCAGGCGTTGCTGCGTTTGTGAGGCAACGAGAGATGCGTAGTTGATGCGGATGCCAAACGGCTCAGCTTAGGAGCAGGGTCCAATGACTTCTCGCAGAATGCTCTGGAGACGAAATAAGTTGAGGCTATAAGGAGAGGCTTCAGATTGCTGGCCGAATCCTGAACTCGGTTCTTGCTGTGCACACCTATCGACTCTGAGCACACCGACATTCAACGGGCTGTTTTTGTGCTATTCCTTTGCGTGACCACTTGGTCGTGAAGCGAAATCGAAAGATATTTTCACAAGTTTAGTCTCAGAATCCTACACAGCGGACTTTGGGGTTTGCGTAAGGCGAACAGCGTAATTAATGTATCTATCTAAGCCAGTATTCATGGCCGCATGTGCAAGCAAATTCGCACTTCTGAACAGCACTGCAGTAACACCGGCGAAAGTTCGAGTTTCCACACACGTGCAATGAATATTTGCAGGACGAACAGCGATGGTCGATATAATCCAGCAAATTCCCTTTGCCATTCTTGCTGTCGCCCAGCCATAGTTCTTCGCGCTTCGATTTAAAAACCCGGACTTTGGCTTTGCACTGAACGTGGCTGGGTTGATCGCCTGGTAGGAAGTACACTGCAGGTAAGGGCTGCAAGGCAGAACGCCGCACTAATATGAGGAGCTGCATCGGCTCTGGAGATAGGACTCAACATTTGACCATCATCTGCATGCACCTGACTGGTATGTTCGAGGCCTTTACGCTGTACTTTTCGCGGAACGGTTGGCTTCTACGTTGCGGGTCACGAAGGCTTTTGTGAAGAACGCTTGTTGCCTTTGGACATCGGAGATCCACGGGGCACAGGTCGAGCTTTGCAACACACTTTTACCCAGCAGACTGTTGTTCTTCATCCGTCGTGAGAAAGGGAGTAGAGCTACTGGACCGGAGGTTGCTGTGTGATCATGTCGTTGTATGTCGGTCAACTTACGTAAGTCGCTTTTTGCTCCACCCCCTTGGGCAGTTTAAGATCGTCACCACGTTGACGACTCAGTGGATTCATTCCAGCATGACTGAATCGGTCCCGGCGACAGAAACCACACTTATCGACTGATTTATGCCAATCGTATGCTGATCCAGAGAATGAGCTGGTCAGCAGTGGGCAAATAAGCAAGCCTCATGTGTCACTAACTTGGACCGTCCAGAGTGGTCTCCAAAACGTTCCAGGCGCCGAGTATTGTCAACCAAGAATTGCAAGGCACTGTCCAATCCTTACAATCCTACACAGATATGCGGACTCCGCCACCGTTGCTCACGCCCGAGCTCATGCATGCTCTGCGAGCAAAACCAAATCTGCCACGCAATTCATGGTATTTTGTGGCAGGCTCCACCCTCTCCACGCTGAATCGACCCGACGAGGCAGCTCGAGTACTTCAATTTGTCCTTCAAAAGGGACCCGGATCAGCTGATTCAATGCCAAGTGCCAAATGCCAACTGGAAATGGCGCGAAAAATGCGAGAGTCGATGATCAAACTTGCTGCAATAGCAGGATTGCCCAAGGTATGCCACAGTCCTACGATGTCGTGAAAATAGGTCGCTGACGAGGGTTCTGAATCAAGTCTATCAACGCCCTCTTTGCCCTCAAGGGAATCACCCCGCCACATCTTCTTGACGAGCCCTTGACGCGGTCGCCGACTATGCGACCAGTTGACGTGTTCGATATCCCCGCACCTCGGGTTCTTCAAAAAGGACAGCGGTTTTTCGACGCGATCTACGGCAAGATTTCCAAGCGCGTAATGGGTCAGATGGACCGGTCGGGGACAGAAGACCTCGGGATCACCGCTCGACTCATGTATGGCTATGTTCTGAGCAACGTCTCGGTCTTGAACGCTGCCGAGACTAGCCTTGTGCTCTTGGCTGGCTTAATCCCGCAAGATGTAAGATATGAGACGGGATGCTCAGGTCTGGCACCAGATCTTCTGCTAACATGGACTGCAGGTCAATCCACAACTGAAGGGTCACCTCAAAGGGGCTCTCAACAACGGGGCTAGCCTCGACGAAGTCAGAGCTGTACGTGCCATGATACTGCAGATTTGCGAGCTTTACGGCATGCGTCCCCTGTCCGCAAACGACAAGAGTGGGTACGGATGGCGGACGGATGTAGCAGAAGTATGACTGGGACTACGCGCCGGGATGGCGAGCCTAGTGTATCAGCGTCGACGCCAGCACCAAGCCATCTTGAGGCGAAACAAGCCGCCAACGCAATTGCCTAGGATCTACAGGACAGCAATACATGATTGGAGAGCCCTGATACCGTGATAGTTGTACGATGCCTTGATGGCTCATTGACCCGGGCAGGCACCACTTCTATACCGGGACAGGACTTGCGGCTTTCTTTCGCCACGGGCCAGTCTGCGTACTACCCGCCACGCTGTGTCGGCCCATGCGCCGCTTTTAAAATCTTGAGCACAAAAGCAGCGCTCAGCCCTCCACATTGGGAGATGACTCTCGTGAAGGTCACCATCCAATGAGCTGTCAACTTGAGGGTTTCGACATCTTCTGAGCAAGGCTCGTGCGAATGAGATCGACTCAGGTGGGTCTTCCCCTTTTCCTCTGCAGCGAGGTCTTGAGCACGAGATTATTGGTTATCGCATTGAAGATTTCCACATGGCAAAACATTACTCATCTCGCGTCCGAAACCAACAAACCTCCGATGGATGTCCGACTAGGCGGGACCGGTACTTGGTCGGACGTAGCTATTACCAATCCAAACACCGGCGGTGTCTGACCGCGCAATACTGGCAATCTTGCGAAGACAGTCACCGTGGCAGATAGTTGGAGCCTCTACCGTGACGATCGGCAGAACTTTGTCCATTGCTGACAGATAAGTGCTCAAGCTGATCAGCAGTATCTCACGTTGACATCGTATCTCCGACGTGTGGCAAAGCACTGCCTAGAATCCCTGTGAAAAGAAAGTCTCGAACACGGCTCCGTGTCTGGATCAGGCCGACTGGACGCCTTGAGGGTTGCATCTTTGGCAGGTTGTAAGCCGGGTCACGATCTGGACTGTATCGACATGCACATGGAGCAGATGGCTCATTTGTCATTATACAAATGTTACGGAGCAGGGAGCGACTAACTGCGAATTGCCTTGTGAATCAGTGGAGGGGCGAACACGAGCGTCTGACGGGTGATGCTGTTTCGAAGCTTGAGATGAACACGGCCAGTTGGCGACATCTTAGGTGTGGCAGATCGGCCCGGCTTAGAGCCTCTCAGCGCGCCAGCATTGGTAGAGTAACAACGACATGCGAGGGTGACGATGGACCATTATTGCATGGAATGAACACTTTGCGGGAGAGCCTCACTGTGACCAATGCAAAGGTGAATCACAATCGAGCAATCATACGATCTGCGAGCATACTACTCGATAGAAACGTAAATCCATGGGTGTTCAGGCCTGTTGGCCGCCACAGGCGCGCAAGCCGTAAGACAGAGACTCACAAAGCGCCAGTCAGACCAGCAAGTGGGTCACGGACGAGTGGGAAGCGCGGTTGGCGTGAGGCAGAATTTCAGCTTGCAGTGCGCAAAATGTTGCGTTTTCTGTGTAGTAGAACCACGGATGCGCTGCGTTGAGGGGAACATGGGGCAACGGTAGCTTCTCACGAGAAGGACAACGGTCAGAGCGGCGCAGTTGGGAAAGATCCTTTCCGCCAAATGCAAAGCAAAAGAAGCTTGTGTCCAGGGTAGTGGCCAATGGGAGAGCATGAGCGAACGGTCAAGCGAACGAAGTGAAACTCGACTATCTGGGTTGAGGGGGACACTCCACTTACGAGACTAGTGCTGATGGGCGAGGAGCGCAGAGAGGTCCTTCGATACCGGCGAAGGTAGCTTTGGGCACATGGCAGACAGCCCTACGGCAGCTAGTGCAGATTTCGCCAGCATGCAGAGGGCCGGCTGCACTGAGAGAGAGAGAGAGAGATAGAGAGGTCGGGGGGCTGGATGTAAGTTGCTCGACGACAAAGCCCCATGGGGACCTCCTTGTCACATCGCTGTTCTCGGCAGGTCGTGAGTAGGTACATGCTAGGCAGTAAGTGGCAATACATACGGCAATGTGAGGTACCTTGGCAGGTATATTACCTGCTGCGTTGACATGAAGAGGCCCAATCAATACAGGTCGCAGCAGGGACTGGTACAGTACGGACTCATCCTACACGTGGCCCGAGGTGTCTCTCCGCCCTACCCGTGTGCCGCGTTTGGGTTTGCATTTTGTCATTGGCCCGTCTCCGCAGCGGGCCATGCGAGCAAAACGGGCACGGCTCTCCGACAGTCTGCAAATCACTGGCCAGCATTCAGAAGTCGAGCTCCAGGAGGGCGTCAGCGAGCGTCGCATCATTCTCTGGCCCGGCAGAGCGGCGACCAATCCGCCTACAATCGCAGAAGCAGCACTGGATCAGAGCCAAGATGACATGACATGAATGTGCAGTGTTCCTGCCTGCAAAGCCGCTCAGGAGGCCTGGTTGGAGTAACGTTGGAGTGTGCACTGCGTTTGTCGATGCGCTGTTGGAAGAACGATTGTCGGGTCCCTCATCTCGGCGAGGATCACAAACCGGCGCAGCGCATGTTTCGCATGTGTGCTCGACTGCAAATCAAGTCGGACTTTCGTGCTAGTCTGTACGCATGTGCTGCTTGGTCGATCAGAAGATGCAAGGATGGAACTGTACACTATGGAAACGAAGATCAGACCTTCTGTCGGGCCGCCTTCCAAAAGCCGGCAGAGCACGGAGGCGCTGGTGATCTGGACGGCGTGCTATGACGCGATGCTGAGCTCGTTCCACAGGCCGGGAAACACAGGGCGGAAGCTTACCGACTGTGCATACTGTACTGTGCTGTCGGACTGCGCGCTTAGAGCAAAAGCGCAGCTCAACGCCGTTGTCACACTTGGAACGATTGGGCCGAGTGTAGTATCGGATGCTTCTGTCTCGCGGCCCGTCAAGCCGTTCCTCAAGCTGTGACCAAGCGACGATTGAGGGCGGGCAGGAAGGCGCAGTCGTTCTCCTCACACGTAGCTTGGCTTGCGCATGGCTTCCACTGTACGCTCGAAGAAGCTCGCAGACGCGGTGACAGCTTGCTCGGTCTATTTTCTGGCTTTTATTTTATTTTTTAAAAAAGCTCTTGTGATGCGGCAGTGGAGTTGCTCAGCCACGCCACGCCTGCGACTACCTCTTGCAGCGACGATTGCGAGCCGGGAGCGCGCCAAATGCCAATAGGAAGCGGGCCGGCGGCAGCCCACCAAACTCACCAAAGTCTACCTGCAAGATCCTTGCATAGATGCTGTCCCCTCGCCCTCCATCGAGTCCGCCCAGGTATGTATGTACTTGCACGAGTACAGCCAACGCTTCTCGTAAGAACGTTGATCTGCCAGAGGTACATACGTCCGTAAGAACAGCTTCGCCCCGTGTTCCGGCTTGGTCGGCTTGCCGTTGAGCGACCTGTTTCCTGGCCTCCAGACACCCACCTTGAACCATGTCGGCCGGGCGCTTTCTTCTGCTTGTGACTGGCCGTCCCGGCCTGGCGAGTGAGCAGTTGGAGCGACAGACGAGCGCAAGCGTGGAGCAACCATGGGCGTCAGGGTTCGCCGCTAGCCTGTTCCATGCCTGCTGCTTGCACAAATCTGGCAGAGGCTTGACGCTTAGGAGTTGGCCGAAGCAGTCAGCCGTGATTGTGGAGGTGGTGCCGAGACTGTCGCAACAATATGATGGTGCGCAAGTGTTGTTGCCGTGAATGCTATATTGGATCGCCCAGACTGTGAAACGAATGCGGCTCTTTAGGGGAAAACGTCCGTGTACCACCTCCCTATCATCGTTGCCGATATTGTGATGGTGGCGGCTGTGAGATAGTGTGTGGCATTACTGGTCTCGAGCCATCACTCACACGCGAGACAGTCGTCTTCGAGGATGTGGTCAAGATGAGCACACCCCATCTACGGCTCCTATCGGGACCGACACTCCCCTCACGGCGCTCGACAGCCTGATATGCGGCGGCCGGGTTCTGTGGTGTGCGCGCTGGTCAAACACAATGACGAGCAAATGGTCGACTGTGGAGATTTGAGCATTCAGACTGATGCAGGCAGAGACGGCTATCACGCTGGCCGCAGGTCCACCAATGTCCTGTCAATGGACAGTATGCGGTGGTCGCGCATCCGTGGCAGCTTCGAGCCGACCGCCAGTTTGGCAGCGACGAGAGGCTCCCGGGCGTCAACCACCACACAACGAGGCGGTAAGCGGCCGGTCCAGGGTCAGGGCCGGCCGGCAAAAGATGATGCTTCTAGCTTCTTGCGTTGGCGACTGGGCCATCCAGCATGTCGAGAGTCATGCTTTGTGGGACAAATTCGATACGGTCAATACGGCTAGCTTGGTAGACACAGGTCTGGCCTAGTGGACAAGCGTGCAGTGCGCGGAAGAAGCAAGTCGCCCCTTTTGCAGCGGATCATGCTCTGATAGGCATGGAGGCCATCGTTGCCGCACAGTCACCGCGTTGGATCTTGTCCGCAAGTGTACTAGCCGGTACACGTCTTACCGCATCCTTGTTTTAATGCTCTCGTTCTACCGTTGGCGGCCACTCAGTGTTTCGGTGTGCGACTGGTATTACCGTCGCAACCCTTCCCAAGGCCTGTTTGGCTGACTTAGTTTCCATCACCGCCGCCGTAAACCCTGGCTGGCCCAGCAAAGTCGTGGTCTTTCGCTTATCTCTCGCCGTCCTACCGCTCTGCGACACTAACTGACTTGGTTCGCAGGCTCACCCTAAGGCTCAGCGACCCAAAAAAAAACAGCGTGCCAACTGGTCCATCCGCCCACCCACCCCGGCGGCTTCTGCTCCACGGCACGGTCATCAAGCACGCGGCCGCAGGGCTGTATCTCCCAGAGCTTCGATTTCAAGACCTCTGCTACTTGCCCATCTTCGTCTAATATATGTCAGCCGAGCCATCCTTGTTCGTTTCTTGGGTTCCTTCTCACCAACCCTCCTGCTCTAATCGCAACGGAGCTCGAGTCAATTACTGTCCATAATCTTGTTGTTATACCTGTTTGTGCCGCTCCTCCTGCACTATCTATACCTCTCATCTTCTCTCCTCGACCTGCTCCTTCATCGCCCCCATATAGAACGGCGCCACCAACTGGCTGTCTGCTCGAAGAGCTTGCTGCCCCGTCGCAGCCATGTCTACCTTCGCACACTCCCAGAACATGTTCGAGCACTATGATATGAACGAATACATGGGTGATGCGTTTCCTCGGGACGCATTCACAGGTGCCAAGAACGCGAATGTTCATCCCTCACAGTTATACCCGCAGTCGCGTACCTCACCATCGGTGACCTACTCGGAAAGTCTTCAACCCAGCATGTCGACCATGTCACACGCATCCGTGGCTTCTGGCAACAGTACAGCTTCTTCCGCCATGGGCTCTCCGTTCCTCGCCATGTACCAGGACACTGAGATGCCCATGGATGATTGGTCCAAAGACAGATGGGATCTCGGTGTCGAGCCGAACATCATGGGCCAGGATGACGGCTACATGCCAAACGCTCCCGCAGACGACTTTGACGGGCAAATATCGTTCGTTCAACCTGGACTCGTAAGCAACTACCCCTACTTCCACCAACCTCATCCAACATTCGACGAACAAATTCCCGATTTTGCGGCACCATCAGCTACCCCCTACGCCATGCCTTCACCGGTCCCGACTTCTGGATCCAGCACAGGCTTCTCCTCGGCTACAAACGGCCAGTCACATCAGTCCCTATCACTCAACGGCAGATCACGGCGTCCTTCCGTGGGCTCAATCGGCTCCGGGTCTGTCTATTCCAAGGGTAGCCCGGTGGTGACTCCTGGCTTCGAAGACGACGGCAACGACCGGGGGAGATGCCCCTATCCCGGTTGTGGTCGTGTTTTCAAGGACCTGAGAGCACACAAACTTACCCATCAGTCCGAGCGCCCGGAGAAATGTCCTATCGAGAAATGCCAGTATCACATCAAAGGGTTTGCCCGCAAGTATGACCAGACAAGACACACTCTCACACACTACAAGGGTACCATGGTCTGCGGCTTCTGTCCCGGAAGCGGTTCGGCCACGGAGAAAAGCTTTAACCGAGCTGACGTTTTCAAACGCCACCTCACATCGGTCCACGGTGTTGAGCAGACTCCCTCAAACAGCCGCCGTAAGGGCCCTACCGCCTCCAAGAAATCTGCTTCCAAGGACGAGAACAAGGAGGGCAAGTGCTCCACTTGCGGCGCAGTGTTCGGTAGCGCGCAGGAGTTCTACAACCATCTTGACGACTGCGTAATGAAGGTCTTGGAAAAGCCAGAGATCAGTGAGGCCCACAACGAGCGACACTTGACCGACGTGAACAACGATCAAGCCGTCAAGGCGACGCTTGAGCGCAACAACCTGCCCACAGAGATTGATGACGAAGCCGTCCAAGCATATGATGAGGACGAAGACGACATGGAGGAAGATGATGACAACACCTCCGAGACCAAGGGTAACACCGCTCTGAACCGCGTCGGCAAGCCCGGTCGGGGGATGACCCGATCCAAAGGTGGAGTTCCAACCGTGACCAAGGGCCGAAGAAAGCGCAAGGACTACCCTCACTCGTGGGGCTGCAGCAAGGATCAGATGAAGATGAAGAAGCGAGTGCTTTGCATATTCGATGGACAGCGGCGATTGTGGAAAGATGAAATGATGATGGACAATGATTACGAAGTGAGATGTCCTCTGGGCGACAACAAGTATGTCACAGACTTGGACATCATGACACTCGAAAAGGCCCGGGGCCTGCACATGGCTACCGAGGACGAGAAGGGACCTTGGCTGGATGATGAGGAGGTAACGAAGCTTATGCTCTGATGGGTAGTGGTTGGGAGGAAATATCATTCTCATCGGGATACCAGGTCGGCGACATTCAATATGCGCGGCCACGTTTTATAATTGTTCTTGGACACGGAGGCTGCTGGTCACCTCTTCGAATAAGAAGACGCCCACGGGCAGCTGCGATTGCAACTTGTGCTTCATATCGGTGACATCAAATTTGGACGCTATGCAACGTGTCTAATTGCTGTTGAGCTCTCCTCATAAATCCTCAACAGTGGTTCTCGCTCCAGTATTCTTCCCTCCCCCCC